>ML360403.1:0-16336 GCA_005239505.1 Nicotiana paniculata | reverse complement strand
CTTAAACCCGTCAAAACACGACTTCTGGCCGAACTGGGGACCTGGTGTTTGGTGGCTAACGCCAGGCAATGGCTGGCGTTTCAGCCCTAACGCCTGGCTAACGCCAGGGTAGGGCTGGAGTTTCATCCCTAACGCCAGGTAGGGCAGGTTGTTTGGCTCTGTCGCCCGGATATCGCCCGGGTGTCTCCTTTTCGCGTACTTTTCGACGTATTTGCATCCTTTTAGCCCCGTTTCCATCTCCACTTCACCTACACATGAAATAAACTCCATTAAGCACATAACAAGTGTAATTTTATCATTAATGCGCATAAAATGTAAGGTATATCACATGTTAAACTATGCAATTTAGTCTCGCATCAGTAATCCCACAGGGATGAGCTACGCAGGGAGTTCGAGCAGTTGCGTCAAGGGGATATGAACGTGACATAGTATGAGATAAGGTTCTCCGAGTTGGCCCGTCATGCTATTTGGCTAGTTCCCACGGATAGGGAGAGGATAAGGAGGTTCGTTGATGGCCTTACTTATCAGCTTCAAATTTTTTAACTAGGGAGAGGGTATTTGGCGCTTCTTTTGAGGATGTGGTTGACATTGCCAGAGAGATTGAGTCAGTTCGTCGCCAGGAGAGAATCGAGAGGGAGGCCAAGAGTTCTCGAGGATCTGGGAGTTTTAGTGGGGTTCCTTCAGGGAGGCAGCCTCAGCCCGAAAGAGGTCGTCCATTCAGGCAGGCTCAGTCAGGTCGCTCAGGTTAACGTGGTGGATTAGTTTGTCATGATCCTCACAGCTTGCATCAGATGCACCCATCTTTCAGTGCCCTGCCAGCTTAGAGTTCATCTTGGGCATCATCGGTTTAGTTCCCTTTAGTACCTAGTGCCATTCTCCGAGAGGGGTTGCTTTGAGTGTGGAGATGTGGGCCATATCAAGAGGTTTTGTCCCCGTCTTGCGAGAGGTACTTATCAGCAGAGGAGTCAGCCCGCGGCTTCAGACCCAGTTGCTGCACCGCCCTCCTGGGTAGCTAGAGGTGGGGGTCAGGTAGTTAGGGGTCGCCCTAGAGGGGTAGGTCGATCTAGTGGTGATCAGGCCCGATTTTATGCACTTTCAGCCAGATCGGATGCGATGGCTTCTGATGCCGTGATCCCAGGTATTGTTTCAGTCTGTCGCGAGATGCTTTAGTTTTTTATTTGATTCCGGTTTTTCATATTCACATGTTTATCATATTTTAGCCCATTCTCTGGATACACCCCGTGAGTATTTTGTTACATTTTTTCATGTGCTCACTTGTGGGTGATGTTATCGTTACGGACCGCGTGTGTTGGTCGTGTGTGGTACCTAGTGGGGGTCTGGAGACCCGGGTGGATGTGCCATTTCTGAGTATGGTCGATTTCGATGTAGTTTGATTAGATAGATGATGATACTTTTAGGTATGACTTGATGTAGGTGTTTCACATCGAATCGGATTGTTTGGCTCCGTAGAGCTATTGTGAGGGTGTCAGTTAATGGCTATTGGGTTTATCTGTGCTCCGGGATGATCTAGGAGTTACCCGTCCCTGCTTCGGGGAGTGGCGATTCGTTGGTTTTAGGCACACATGGTGCGGTTCTGTTATGGTCTTCTAGTGGAGTTTGATTAAGGTAAAGTAGATGAATATCGTAGGGTTTGGATGTATGGGTTGTGTTCTTTCAGATTCGTGTGGCATGGTAGCATCCGATTTCCTATGGTTATGGTAATGCACTTGGAATACTTGATATCGGTTTCGCGTGGCTTTTGATCTTTTTAGCAAGACTAAGCGATGGGTATAATATGGACCAGCATTCAGATAGGGTTCACGCAGTGCAGCGGAGTATGTTAAATAGGATCCTTGTGTGTAGGATTTGTGTGTTTGGTTCTGCGGTATGTGAGGAATTCTTAGTAGTGCATTGTGGTGTTACCCGTTAATAATGAGAGACTGTTTTCTTGTTTGGTGTCATTTTTTTCATGTTAGGGTATATTTGGGGTGTTGTTTATTAGTGCACGGGCTGCACGTGTTATGGCTTTAAGTGGTATTGATGTGTCCTGTTACTGGAGCGGTTGTGCCGGATGAGCGGAGGTCAGCGAACCTAAAATGGGTATTACCGGATTTGGTTACGGCATATTTGGGAGGAGATTGATGCTGATCGGCTTAGAAGTTTTGCTATATTTTTCTGTCGAAGGGAGAGAGTATCCATTACTCGTTGATACGACGAATGGTTATGGGTTTCTGCGTGTTTCTATCATCATTGGCGATATAGTAAGGTGTTATAATAGGTCTTTGTTCGATGTCGGATTTATTACCGACATTTGGGAGGCTTGGGCGTCTGTTGTGATTTGAGCTTATCGTTAGGAGTGTTCGAGATAGGTGATATATCATGTGACTTCATCTTGAGTTATGACTCTGGTTGGATACAACATGTTCAGACATATACAGTGTGTGGAGGTGTGACTCTAATCTTGTAGACAAGTTCTGACGTGGAACTTGGGTTCTAAGGCGTAGGGATTAGGTTAGATATAGTGGCATTCTAATGTGTTACGTTATTAGATCGATGCGGGGCAGGGTGACGTGGGGTCACCCCCGGGTATGTGCATGGTAAGGTTATTCGGCGGTTTGATGGCTTTTGGAACAACTGTTGGCACATTCGAGGACCAACGTTTGTTTACGAGAGGGAGAATGTAACGACCCGGCCGGTTGTTCCGAGAGTTTAGCCCCCCCCCCCAGTTTTGCTTCATTGCTTGTGTGGCTCATCTCTTTTGTGTGGTGTTGGGTTGGTTGGCTCGGGTTCAGAGTGGTCGTGGTGAGAATTGAGGCACTTAGCCTCTTAAGCTTAATAGTTAGAAAAGTCAACCGGGAGTTGACTTATAGGTAAACGACCTCGGAATGTCAATTTTATGGCTCAGATAGCTTCGTTAGGTGAGTTGGGACTTAGGAGTGTGGTCGGAATGTGGTTTGAGGTCCGGAGTAGAATTAGGCTTGAATTGGCGAAATTGAGTTTTGGCGATTTTCGGTCGGTAGTGGAATATTAGCTATTGGGGTTGGAATGGAATTCCGGAAGTTGGAACAGGTTCGTAGGGTCATTTTGGATGTGTGTGAAAATTTTCAGGTTGATCGGACCTGTTTTGGATGGTTTCGACATCTTTGGCGAAATTTGAAAGTTTCTAAGTTCATAGGCTTGAATCCAAGGTGAATTTAGTGTTTTAATGTTGTTTTGGGTGTTCCGAGGGTGAGACTAAGTCAGGATGACCATTTATGACTTGTTGGTATTTTTGGTTGGGGTCCCGAGGGGCTCGGGATGATTTCAAATAGCCATCGGGGGATTTAAAGTTGGAAATTGCAGTTGAATCTGATGGTGCAATGTTTCTGGTGTGGCCGCACCTGTAGAAGGGTGAATGCAGGTGCGACGCTGCAGGTGCGGAACTTGGTCAGGCTGAAGGAGATCGCAGGTGCGAGACTTGGACCGCACTTGCGGAGTCACAGGTGCGGAGGATTTGTCGCAGGTGCGGAAATGGCCTTTTAAGTGATTTTTCGCAGGTGCGCACCTGGGACCGCATGTGCGGGTCCGCATGTGTGAGAAATGGGCCGCAGGAGCGGAAATCCCTGGGCAGAACATATAAAAAGGGCCCTTAGTGAATTTTGGTCATTCTTTCACCATTTTTATACGAGTTTGAAACTTTTGAAGGGTTTTTGAAGAGGGAAATCGAGAGTTCTTCGTGGAGGTAAAGCTTTTGGACTTAAAACTCATTTATATATGATTAATGTACTGATTAGTGGTGAAATTTGTGGGAAATTAGTACAAAACTTGGGTAATTAGGGCTTGTGATTAGAGACTTTAAATTTAGGGTTTGAGGGGTCATTTGAAGTCCGATTTAAATGTTCTTGGTATGTATAGACTCGTGAGGGAATGATGATTCTAGTTTTGTTATTTTTACCAAATTTTGATACGTGGTCCCGGGGGTCGGGTTTGGCTAATTTCGGGATTTTTGGATAAATTTGGTAATTTTCGAATGGGCTTCATTCCTTGGCATATTATAATGATATGAATCTGATTTTTGGGAGATTTGGAGCACTCAGAGGCCCAGTCTAGAGGCAAAGGCATTGAGGGCTAGGTTTTTAGTCGGTTTTGAGGTAAGTAACGTTTCCAAACTTGATTCTGAAGGTTTGAAACCCCGAGCTAAATGATTTATGACTATAATTGAGGTGACGCACATGCCAAGTGACGGGCGTGCGGGCGTGCACTGAGTATTTGTGGCCTGGCTCATCCCATGGCATTTTCTAGTAACTGTTATGGATCGTTATCCGCACTTCTATTAATGTGGTAATTGTGAACATGTTAGAAATCATGTTAAGTATAAATGCTAGGCTTCACACCGAAAATGCTGAGACCCGAGTGGTTGTATATTACTGTCTCATTTTGTGATTTATTTGATTCCATATACTCAGTCATGTTATAGCTAGGGGTGTACAAACCGAACCAAAAAACCGCACCAAACCGAAAAGTCAAACCAAACCGATTAAAAAACCCGACGTGGTTTGGTTTGATTTGGTTTGCTGTTGAGTAAAAAAACCCGAACCAACCCGACATATAAATATATAATTTTTATACATACCTTTAAGATTTTATATAGAATTTTCTTTAAAAAAATATCTAGAAATATTTGGGATTCTCTTGCGAGATATAAATTTTAATAGAATATGAAGTGCTCCATATTTATTGACCTTAAATAATGAGTTTTATGATCACTTTCTTATCAAGTGTTACTGAAATGCGTCTATATCTTTGTTCTTTCATATTCATATCATATGTTAAGATCTATTAAATTCTTATATCTTTTTCGAATGTGAAGTGGTTATTAATATTTAGGTATCACATTGATTTTTATGTTTAATTAATAAATTCGGTTAACCTGAATGTGTATATCAACGAAAAATTTTGGCGGACGACTAAAAATATAACAATTATGTGTTACTAATAGAATTATTTCATATTTTAATTGATAATATGTTTGTCAATTTTTATATTTTTAGTAAATATATATTTAATTATCAAATATTTAACAAAGTAAGATTGAAATAATATGTAAGTAACAAAAAATTCGAAAAACCCGACAAAACCGAACCAATCCATACCGATATAATTGGTTTGGTTTGGTTTTGATAAAACCCGAACCAACCCGGTACATGTACACCCCTAGTTATAGCATATCATTTCATACCTCAGTCTCAGTATTGTTAATTATATGCATATTTATCATTATTTCGGGTTGATTTATGCATCTGTGATCCACGTGAGTGAGACTGGAGAGTAATGACTGAGTGAATCCGAGAGCCTGTTATTGAGACAGTTATGAGATCGGACTGCACACTACAGTGATACTTAAATCATGCCTTTGTTGGCTTGATATAGCGCTTGGGTCAATAGGGCCCCTCCGGAGTCTTTACACCCCAATGAGCGCATTGATATTGAGGGATGGATTTTTCCTGGGCATGGATCTTGTCCGAAGTTGATGTTATATGAGGGATGGCTTGTCCTTGGATGTGGATCTTGTCCGAGTGTTGTATTCCGGAGATGGATCTTCTCCGTGGGGCTGGATTGGCCTTTTTTCCTCAGTATCGAGTGACTACGGTCACCGATGATTTTGTACATTTCGGGATGGACTTTCCCTGGGCTTGGGAGCCATATACTGTACGGAGAGGACTGTTGTGTGAGGGTTTGTGAGCACTATGTGCATTTCCACACTTGTTTCATATCTTTATACGATGACATGTAGAGTATTCCAGCATATTTCCTATATTCTTTGATAAACTGTTAGCATGTCTAAATTTTGTCCGCTGTTTATTGTAATTTCTGAGGTTTAGTCTGTCACTACCTCTCATCCCATAGGTTGGGTTCGTTACTTCTGAGTTGGTGTACTCACGTTACCCCCTGCACCTTGTGTGCAGATCCAGGTACACCGGGACCCGGTAGTGGATACTGAGCAGCTGTCAAAGTTTCTTCGGAGTCATCGAGGTAGCAGTTGGTGATCGCGACCTCGTCTTCTCTTCCTTTATCTTCCTGTCGCACTTTTATTATTACAGACTATGTTGTCATTTCCTCTATTTATACATTTATACGTAGTAGTAGCTCGTGATTGAGTGACACTAGATCCGAGGTTTGTTTTGGAATTGTTCTTTAAATGTTGCCTTAAACTTTCTAATGGATTATTATCAGTATTTGCTTTTAAAATTTAAAATTTTCTGGAAAGTAAAGTTAGATTCAACGAAATGTGTGGCTTGCCTGATTCCACGACAGACGCCATCACGACTAAGGATTTGGGGTTGTGACAATTAAGATGTTGCAATATATTTAAAGATGTTAAACAATGAAAAAGAAAAATATTTTAATTAACATTGTTCAATTTACATAGTCGTCATGTAGGTTTCTCATGTGCATCCCAAACCTGCCTCGCTAGAGCTACTGTTGATACAGGCCGAGCATAGGTCTTCGTACATATGGGAGGGGAAGTTATTGGCCCAGACGTTCCGTGCTAGACGAGTAGACTATATGTGAGACTTTCTTAGGGCCCACCATCTCCATCCCCGTGTAGTCAGACGCCTTTAGGATACGGGTTTTTATAGGATTATTGAGATAGACCGGTTGCAGCTGGATTGGTCGTTGATCACGACTTTGATTGAGCGGTGGCAGCCGGAGACACACACATTTTATTTACCCATTGGCGAGGCTACTATCACGCTTCAGGACGTGGAGGTTTGGTATGGGCTGCGGGTTGATGGACATCCTGTAGCTTTACCGCATGCTCTCAAAGATTATACAGGATTACAGAACCTGAAAATATTGCAGCGGCTCACCGATTTCTAGTTAGCGGAGAAGGCTACATTGGTTGGGGCTAGTCGTCTGCAGTTGACACCCGTCCGGATGCATCTGAAGGCGATGCATGCAGACATTACAGATGATACATCGGATCTTCATATTAACTGGTACACGAGATTGTTGATGCTGCTTATGTTTGGAGGGGTATTGTTCCCTAACACTTTGGGAAACCTAATCATCTTGAGACTTTTTCATCATCTTGAGCAGCTAGACGATTTACCTGCTTACAGCTGGGGTGCAGCTGTTCTTGGTTACTTATATAGGCAGATGTGTCGGGTGAGCATGGGCACCCAGCGAGACGTTGCCGGATTTTTACCACTGCTGCAAGTGAAAAAATAGTCAATTATTTTCATGATTATAACATACATAGTAAAAATATACCTTAAATTGTACGTCCACATTGTATATTAGGTTTGGGCCTGGGAGCGGTTCCTGCAGTTGCAGCCACCTCTACCACCCATCACCGGATGCACCACCTCCACCGTTTCTCTCTTTAGCTAAGAGGAGGGTTGATAGGCGAGGCTACGGACGTGAGGTCAAGGCTCGACATAATCTCCTCTATTGCAGGGACTTGTTAAATTTGCTGGAGGGCGCGCACGTAAATGTATACTTAAGTTTACTTGGCCTAGCTTTATATGTGTTGTGTATACTCTCGATTCCTGATTTTACTTAATAGTTCAGCTAGAGGCCATACATCGACGAGCTAATAACTGGTTTGCCCAATTATTGCTCGACCGGCCGACTTATGTGGAGTTATTCCATTCCCCTTATGTGTGTCGATATTGTCGAGCATCATGCCACTGAGCGAGTCCTTCGCTAGTTTGGTCGACCCCAACTTGTACCTACTCCGCCTGCTTGGCTTAGGATACATTACCAGCAGGATGATAATTCCAAGATTGACCAGACATACATGGCCTGGCTAGAGGTGCAAATTGATATTTGGGACCGTCGACATGACCTGATTCCACCACCCCCTCCACTTGAGCGTATAGATGGTGAGCATGAGTATATGGGTTGGTACCGCAATGTTACCCGACTTTTCGTCGGGAATCTTGTTCATCGCGCCGGTGGTCGGTACATTCCATACGCCGGGAGGCATGAGGCACTCGTATGTTATCTGCTATGCTTACTTATAACATTAACCAAGCGTTCCGTAATTAATATTTTACATGTTGTGTAGGCTATTGGCTTATATATTTTCTACTAGTTAGGGCTGCTGATGCAATAATATTTCGGCAAGGGAGCGGGCGCTTTGCACGAGTATGGCCGCCAGGTTACATATCCGGCTTCTCGGGCATTCAGGCGAGCCTGAGATGACATATCCAGCGTTTTCACCCCACATTACTATTTGACCAACATGGCTTTAAAATCGCACATTTGCCACAATAACACCTTGGTACGTCATTGCGTCCAGACATTTCTTAATGCAAGAAAATAAAAAATTTATGGAAAGTTTTTCTATTTGTGTTGGTTAAGCGCAAATAATAACTAAAATGTGCTAGGATTTTATAGGAAAGATAAAACACATAATGCATATTGGTGTCACGCTATGCTTCGCGTGATAATGATTCTTTAGGGTACAAGACAGCTTTTCCAGAATGGCAGCTTTTTCAGCTCGACAAGACAATACAGATAACGCATATTGGTGGCGCGCTATGCTTCACGTGATAATGATTCTTTAGGGTACAAGACAACTTTTCTAGAACGGCAGCTTTTTCAGGTTGACAACAGAATACACATAACGCATATTGGTGTCGCGTTATGCTTCGCGTGATAATGGTTCCTTAGTGTACAAGACAACTTTTTCAGGTCGACAAGACAATACACATAACGCGTATTGGTGGCGCTATGTTGCGCGTGATAATGATTCTTTGGGGTATAAGACATCTTCTTAAACTGGACCATGACATATGAATTCAAAGACCATTTGAAGAAACATTACAACATCCATTTAAAAAATACCACTAACATTTAATAAGTGGTTCAAAAAGAGGCAGAAGGGTGAACATAGTTCACAGATCCCCATGGAACACGTATTAACACTATCAAACCCTACCTTGAAAAAAATATGCTAAGTTTCTATACTGACTTGGTTGATGACCTTGGAAAATAAGCCTATTAATATACACACTGATCTCAAATTTGCGGGGCACATTATTGAAGGTGAAGCGCATTTTACAAAGCCTGAAGGTATGCGAATTTGGGGCGAAAAACTACAGTGGGTTCCCCTTTATTTAAAACGATGTAATTGTGAGTACTATGTCGCTGGCATGTGCTTGTTGTTCCACAAGCATTGTCTGCAACCTTCCTAACAAACACACACAAAGATGAACCAGAAGTGATTCGACATTTGATAAAGGAGATTCTAGAAATGGAAAAGGCACTAGTTGTTCATCATGCAATGGATGATCTTAACTTCCTGGGAGGAATGGATGATAAGTATTGTTGTTAGAAAATGAAAAATTGCATAGAGACGATGATTATCCTGTTTTCCCAACAGTTGTCGAGTGGGAGGGACTACCTAAGTTTCTACCACAGACGTTGGACGTTGGAGTCTCATATTGTTGTAGAAATCAAGCAAGTGGTCTTATTGATGATATCAATGAAATACGAGAAATGCGTGTCAATTGGGGCCTAGATTGCGGTGTCCTCGGTCCCGAAGGGTACATACATGATGTTGTCGAAGAAGATGAAGACATTGATAATTAAATAGTGCTAGACAACGACGATAATGATGAATGACAATTATTTTTTTCTTAGGATGTATGTTAAATTGTTGTACTAAAGTATTAATGCTAAATATCCATAAGACATAACACCAATGGAAACATAATTTTATTTCATACATTCTTCAAGATGAACATGTATATACACTTATTACCAAATTACTGAAACAAAACACTACGTGTATCCTTGATAATTGGGCACATTGGATGAACTTCCACCAGGAGATGAATTAACACTGCTACCCAAACCAGCTGAAGGACATTTACGACGGTTGTGTCCTGTTTGCAAACATATGCCAGATTTATGGGCATAAACGTTATCGCCAACATCCATTTAGTTTTGTATACGCGTTCTTTTTTGCACTTGACGTTGACACAAATACTCCTTGTTACACACCATTTTAAATGGTTCCGGCGGCTAATAATGCTCAGCACCCACTGGCTGCAACTGTCCACTATAGGTTTTTAAGTATGCAGCAACACTATATTCTTTATCAACGTACCTCGTTGCCGCGAAACCTGTATGTTGAAAGCACTTCATGGCATGTGAGCACAACATGTGATTGATGGACAATTTTTCACAGGATCATAACCTTCTGGATTCATTGACGGTGTGTGTATTATTCCCCCGGTTGTGATAGATAGCAGTGCGAACTTCAAAGTATTTTCCTCGGTTGTAATACTGCAAAAATGAATGCCAATGTGCTCGGTTCCTGTATTTCTTAAATATTTTAATTGGTATTGGCATAAATTCAACACCTATTTCCATCAATGACGATGCACCTCTAGCCCTGTTAAAAAACATCTCCGCCATCTACTTGAATGACATCCGCACCATGGCAGTGACAAGTAATCCACGTGCCGACTTCAATAACTCGTTGAAAGACTTTGACACATTTGTAGTCAGAATTCCCTATCTTCTGCCACCATCCGCATGCAAAGTCCACTTGTCAAGTTCGTGTGGCATCAACCAACGATAGTCTTCCTAGTCTTCCTACATGATTAATTCCATTCGCCTATTGAATTTACACTCTTGGTGATCTGTTACAACCATCTACATTAAATCATGCAAATCCTTGCTGGGATATGCTTTATGGAAATTGGACTTTAGGTGCCTCACATAGTAAATGGTAAACATATGGTTCCTGCTATGGACGCAAATTCTGTACAGAACTTAAAATACTACAATACCGATAAGATATTAGACAAATACTTGAACGCTGTCTGACAAAGTGCTCCTTCAAGTGGTTCCAAAATAGTGTCCACGTCTCTTGGATTTCATTGGCACAAATAGAAAAAGCTAGGGGAAATATACCTCCATTAGCATCTACTGCAACGGTGATCTACTACTTAATATCATACTTTCCATAGACATGAGTGCCGTCTATGGATATTACCGACCGACAATGCACAAAACCATCAATTGTTTATTTAAATGCCCAGAACACACATCTGAATATATGTTCTGGTATTCCGGGACTCCGCTCAAGCTTCCATTCAACAATAGTCCCGGGGTTAAAGTGTTGCGATGCGGCCTTGTATCTAGGTAAAGATGCAAATGACTTATCCAGTTACCATAAATAATTTCAAACACACGTTTGCGCTCGAGAAATGCCTTTCTTTTGGTAATGGTACACCCATATTCCTGGTGGACAGATGTTATACATTATTTGATCTTTTACCTTATGGACGCTTCAATGTAGAATCAAGACAAGAGAAATCAAGTCAACATTCAAGTTAAAATGATTCCCATCGAATGTGTCAATTTCACAATTGTGGGTGCCAATGTATTTACCCACAATCCACATATTTGTTTTCGTTTTCCTCGCACACAGCATCCAATTACAACCCGTAAAATATCCAATAACTTTGTATACATCCAGAGATGACTCATGAACCACGATCTCACTACACTCTTTTATGTTGTACATTCGTACCGCCCTGCTTAGGCGCGCTTTAGCAAGAAAAAACATGCTCTTTGGCAGCACCGTCGCTCTAGATTCATCCCACATTGCTGTCCAAATTTCGTCAAGATCCCTTGTGAGGGCATCCACATCGGGCATACTTGGCAAATGATCAAGTAGGGGATCTCTCTTGAATGAAACGCCACATGGGACTCGTACACTCTTGGTCAGGTTCAACATTCTCTCCCTCCTTATCATCACCCTCATCAGGGAAGGGTGTGTCATCTCCTAACTCATCAACATTGTTGTCATAATCACTATTCTCTTCCTAACTCTGCACATCTGCTAGATCCCGATTAAATATGTCGTCTTCAGGCAATTAAGTAAGGACAAGACCTTCAAGTTGCTCGTTTTCACTGCACAACCAATAAAATAATGAGTTATTCAAATTGATCCAAATTTTACAAATAGTTTTATCACTTCACTTACAAATCATAATGTGTTGATATCCCATGATGGACATTATCCTGTTGATGATGACTCCCGGATGGACCACCATGATCCAACGCACCAAAACTAGTCATTTTCTAAGGGCGTTGGTTCATAACTTGTANCTATTCCTTCAAGTCCCACAGCTCTAAATGTGCCTATTCCTTCGACACCTTTCCATGGAAACAGGGGAAAAATGGCTTATTCCGCATCAACCTAAGCCCGCTTATTCCGACTAAGTGATCCATTGGCGAAAAGAGGGCCTTCCTCCTTCTTGCTTGAAGCTCTGTCAAATAGCGTCCACGGAGATGGTAGATCAGTTGGGGCTAGGGAAGTTAAAGCAGGACGTTTCTAGCTGGTACCCTATGTGGAATATATGAGTGTTAATACAAATTCAATACATAAAAATAAACATCGTAACACAAAGAAAAATTGAAGTTTACCACTCGACTTGTGGATTATGTAAACTAGGTGAAAAATTATTTTCTCGCTCCTCATTGGCCCGTGGAGATAAGTTTAGATCAGGTCAAACTATTTCACCCGGAACCTGTTCGGCTAAAACTGCTCCAAAATAACCACCCGATGATTGAGGGATATCCCTACTTTGCGCAACCTTATTATTGCGAACGTCTTCAGCCTTGACGTACATTTCCAACATTTTTATCACAAAAAATTCCTGGTATTCATCCGGAGTCCTCAAATAATCTCTCAGAGTTTCATCGTTTTCGATGTTAAACTGAGCATAACAAGCAACTCCTTGCGGAGTGACAGAATACAGATATCTTCTGGTTACTTTAATATTCACCATTCACCGAACGCTTGCTCATACTCAATTTTTTTTTACATAACAACGATTCTAATGTATCGTACTCCATTGTAAGTGACAACTTAACATGACACTGTCTAGATAAACTATAACTTACTGAGTTATTTGCCACTACAACCTCATCCCCAATATAATGAAACCCTAATTCTTCGCTATTCAGACAGTTTGACAAAATGCAAAATAATTTAACAAAGAAATATTTCAGAAGAAGTGAAGGATCCTGAATGGATTTTACAAAATCCTGAACCTCCTTAACTAAGGCAAAATCAGTCCCGGGGATACAATTATTTGAGGTATAACACCTTAAATATGCGCGCTATACCCAATTGAATTATTGATATGTCAGTTAAACTCAGAAGAATTATTGGTGGGCCCACTACTTAAGTATAGCTCTGTATTTCACTATGCTATACTTTAACGGACAAACATTCGTTAAAGTATAGCTCGGTAAAATACCGTGCTATATATATTATGATCCTTATTTTATTTTTTTTACATATTTTAGTTTTTTAACTCCAAATAAATGACATTTTGGTTCCGGACTCGAGGTTAATACTGAGTGAGAAATAAAAACATAATCATCCATAAAATATGAAAATGTCTTTCTGAATTCTGAGTAAAGAGAAGGTCTCTCTCATCATGAAAAGACTTGCATAAAAGAAAAAAAAAAGCTTTTCCAAAGGACCTGAGCTTTTACTTCTTTGTCTGCCTTTTAATTCCCATAAATATATCATATCACTTCTGTCATTTCCCACAAAAACCTCTTCTTTTTATTTACTTATCATTCTCCTTTTAAACTCAGCCAAAAATCAGTAGTAGGAGTAGTAGCTCTTTTAAAGCTGCAGTTTTCTTGAGACAAGAACAGAGGGGTTACTGAGGGAAAGTTTTGGGTCTTTTTCATATTCTTTCATTTAATAGAAAAACCCATATGTGTTTTGTGATCAAACCCATTTTCTGATCTGTGTTTTTTGTTTTGTGAAGAGAAAAGTTTGAATATTTTTCCTGAGTTTTATCGGTAAGAAAAAAAATGATATCACTTTCAGACCTTTACCATGTTCTCACTGCTGTAGTTCCACTGTATGTAGCAATGATCTTAGCTTATGGTTCAGTAAAATGGTGGAAAATCTTCACCCCAGATCAATGTTCAGGGATCAATAGATTTGTTGCTCTTTTTGCTGTTCCATTGCTATCTTTTCACTTCATTGCTTCCAACAATCCTTATGCAATGAACTACAGGTTCATTGCTGCTGACACTCTACAAAAAGTCATAGTTCTTTTTGTTCTAGCCATTTGGTCAAGAATGAGTTCAAGAGGTTCCCTTGAATGGTCCATTACTTTGTTCTCTCTTTCCACTTTACCAAACACTTTAGTTATGGGAATTCCTTTGTTAAAGGGTATGTATGGTGAAGCCTCAGGAAGTTTAATGGTACAAATTGTTGTGCTTCAATGTATCATTTGGTACACTTTGATGCTTTTCTTGTTTGAATATAGAGGTGCAAGAATGCTTATTGCAGAACAGTTTCCTGATACTGCAGGAGATATTATTTCTTTTAAAGTGGATTCTGATATTATTTCATTAGATGGTAAAGAACCATTAGAAACTCAAGCTGAAGTTGGTGAAGATGGGAAACTTCATGTTACTGTTAGAAAATCAACTAGTTCAAGGTCTGAAATTTTTTCAAGAAAATCACATGGTGGTCTTAATTCTGGTCTTTCATTAACCCCTAGACCATCAAACTTAACAAATGCTGAGATTTATTCATTACAATCTTCAAGAAATCCAACTCCTAGAGGTTCTAGCTTTAACCACACTGATTTCTACTCAATGGTGAATGGTAAAAATGCAAATATGAGTCCTAGGACATCAAATTTTGGCAACTTTGGATTTGATGAGGAGAGTGGAAATGCTGGATTTGGGAGAGGAAATGGGGTTTATGGGCAGGGAAATGCAGGGTACCCTGCTCCTACTAATGCCGGAATATTTTCTCCGGCAACCGGACCGGTGACCAAGAAGAAAGCTAATGGTGCAGAAGGTGGAAAAGATCTTCACATGTTTGTTTGGAGTTCAAG
This sequence comes from Nicotiana paniculata, assembly GCA_005239505.1. Lineage (NCBI taxonomy): Eukaryota > Viridiplantae > Streptophyta > Magnoliopsida > Solanales > Solanaceae > Nicotiana > Nicotiana paniculata. The sequence continues at coordinate 1,448 of ML360403.1, read as the reverse complement.
TGCTTCACCTGTATCTGAAGGAGGGATTCATGTCTTTAGGGGAGGTGACTATGGCAATGAGCTTGGAGTTGGAGCCCACCCAAAGGGTAAGTACTATTGAAAATTTACCATGTTGCCACCTTTTTTAAATTTGTTTGGTTTATTTGCATAATATTGTGTTTCTTGTTGTTGCTATTTCTATTTTCTGATGCAACTGGATAGATTTGTGTTTGATGAAATATGTTGTTGTACTTGAGATTCTTCTATTGTTAGCTTGTGATGGGTTGAAGGGTTAGTTTGTTAAGTCCTTTTGCCTGATTGAGTTTTTTTTCTTTTATTAATTTCTTGTTTCAGGCATAAGTTTGGCGCCTTGCATATCCAATTCCTGAAATTATGGTCATATTTTTGTCTTCTCATGAGACAGACATGCTTGTATTACTTTTGTCATCTCATGTTGCATAGGAAATTGGTTGAGTTTGTATTTTAGCACCCAATTTCCTTGATCATGTCTGGACAGTTAATCAACTATGCCTGAATCCAAACTAGCTAGATTAGTTATATGAATCATTTTTATCCTTGTCCATTTCATTTTAGTACTAACTTCAATTATCTAGGTGTTCTTATTGATTGATTGTTTTATGTCCTCGAATTAGATTACGATGAATTTGGGCGAGAAGAGTTCACGTTCGGGAACAAACAGAACCTGAATGGAAATGAAGGGCCGGTGCTATCGAAGATTGGCTCCACAACCGAGCTCCGTCCCAAGATTGCTCAAGAAGAGATCAAGGCTACTGCCCTGCCACCTGCTAGTGTTATGACCAGGCTCATTTTGATTATGGTGTGGCGAAAACTTATTAGGAACCCAAACACTTACTCCAGCATCATTGGCCTCACTTGGTCATTGGTCTCGTTCAAGTATGAGTATACCAAAAATTACCTTAATTTGTACGCCAGTCGCTATAGTTAGACTCGTGACTAATCCCAATTGTTGCAGGTGGAATGTTCAAATGCCTGCGATTATAGCAAAATCAATATCGATTCTTTCTGATGCTGGCCTTGGAATGGCAATGTTTAGTCTTGGTATGTTTGTGTTATAACAATTACAAATCCTTACTGAACTTCCCTTCATGTTTATGATAAAACGTTAATGTTTTGAAAGGATTTTGTTAATGTAAACTGCAGGTTTATTCATGGCATTGTCACCTAGAATCATTGCCTGTGGGAATACTGTTGCTGCTTTCTCAATGGGTGTGAGATTCCTCACTGGTCCTGCAGTCATGGCTGCTGCTTCCATTGCTGTTGGTCTACGAGGCGTGCTTTTGCATATTGCTATTGTTCAGGTAAAAGAATCTTGATTGTGAAAACTATATACTGAAAATTGAAAAATAATAGGCTATATTGCTACCACTTATTGTTAACTCTCTGTATTTGTAAAACAATTCTGGAAATAATAAAATAAATAAATAAAT
>ML360399.1:14572-41803 GCA_005239505.1 Nicotiana paniculata | reverse complement strand
ATAGGCACAGCTAATTGAGGGCCCTTCAATCAACTACAACAAGAACGTAATTGAACAAATAGAAGTTAATCAACCAATCAAAGCTATATTAATATCACAATAAGTTTATTCCTCAACGGGTTCTACTAGAAATTAGCTAAACATATTCAAAAGAATCAAATCTAAAATAACTTGCATAATTAAACTACAAAGTAAAGAAGAAAATATGTACAAATTGATGTTTTGCCTTGGATCCACTCTAATCTCGAATCTCTGTGAATCTCCCCCTTTGTAGTTGTGTTTTAGGAGTATTTATAGGTTTAGGGTGAACCCTAACCGTGTAGGAGACTTCTATTTCAATTAGAAAACACTTAAACCCGTCAAAACTCGATTTCTGGCCGACTGGGGACCCTGGCGTTTGGACCCAAACGCCTGGCTAACGCCAGGCTAGGGCTGGCGTTTCAGCCCTAACGCCTGGCTAACGCCAGGTAGGGTTAAGCTGTTTGGCTTTGTCGCCTGGCTATCGCCCGGGTGTCTCCTTTCGCGTATTTTTCGACGTATTTGCATCCTTTTAGCTCCGTTTCCATCTCCACTTCACCTACACATGAAATAAACTCCATTAAGCACATAACAAGTGTAATTTTATCATTAATGCGCATAAAATGTAAGGTATATCACATGTTAAAATATGAAATTTAGTCTCGCATCATTGCCCTTCTTTCCGAACCTCATAATTCCCTTCATCGGCGAGACCTTCAACAGAAACTTATCTCCCTCCATAAATGATACATCACGCGTCTTCTGATCCGTGTAACTCTTCTGTCTGGACTGTGTTGTGCGGAGCCTCTCCTGAATCGACTTCACTTTCTCCAAAGAATCCTTCACCAGGTCGGTTCCATATAACCTAGCCTCGCTAGGCTCAAACCACCTGATAGGAGAACGACATCGCCGACCATACAAGGCCTCAAATGGAGTCATCTCAATGCTAGACTGATAACTATTATTGTAGGCAAACTCGGCCAAAGGCAAGAACTGGTCCCACTAACCTCCGAAGTCAATCACACATGCCCTGAGCATGTCCTACAATATCTGAACTGTACGCTCCGACTGACCATCAGTCTAAGGGTGAAATGTTGTGCTGAGATCTATCTGGGTACCCATCTCACTATGCAATGCTCTCCAGAAGTGCGAGGTGAACTGAGGACCTCGATCTGATATAATGGACACCGGCACACCGTGCAACCGGACTATCTCCCAAATGTAGATCTGGGCCAACCTCTCAGAAGTATATGTATATCCACTGGAATGAAATGCACCGATTTGGTCAACCTATCCACAATGACCCAAACCACGTCAACCTTCTGCAATGTCCGAGGTAACCCAACCGCGAAGTCCATAGTGATGCGCTCCCACTTCCACTCGGGAATGAGCATCCGCTTAAGTAGGCCTCTGGTGCTCATACTTAACCTGCTGGCAATTAAGACACCTAGCCACATACTCCACAATGTCCTTCTTCATCCGCCTCCACCAGAAATGTTGCTTCAAATCACGATACATCTTCGTAGCACCAGGATGAACAGAGTACCGTGAACTGTGTTCCTCCTCTAGAATCCTCTCTCTAAGGACATCGACATTAGGAACACATAAACGGCCCTGAAGCCTCAGAAAACCATCCTCGCCGGTAGTAAACTCCTTGGCACCACCCTGAACCACTATCTCCCGTATCTCTGCCAAGTACGGATCATCAAATTGCCGAGCCTTAATCTCTCTCAATAACAAAGACTGAGCAACCACATGTGCTAAAACTCGACGAGGCTCTGAAAGGTCTAATATCACCAGGCGATTAGCCAAGGACTGAATGTCTAAGTCTAGAGGTCTCTCCTCTGCCGCAATATAAGCCAAGCTACCCATACTCTCTGCCTTCCTGCTCAAAGCATCTGTTACCATATTTGCCTTGCCCGGGTGATAAATAATGGTGATGTCATAATCCTTCAGCAGCTCAATCCACCTGCGGTGCCTCAAATTAAGATCCCTCTGCTTGAACAAGTGTTGCAAGCTGCGGTGGTCCGTATAAACCTCACAGGACACCCTATACAAGTAATGCCTCCAAATCTTAAGGGCATGAACAATCGCCGCCAACTCCAAATCGTGCACATGGTAATTCTTCTCGTGAACCTTCAGTTGGCGCGAAGCATAAGCAATAACTCTCCCCTCCTGCATCAACACACACCCCAAGCCAACGCGTGAAGCGCCGCAATACACTGTATACATCCCAGAATCGGAAAGCAATACCAGAACTGTTGCTGAGGTCAATGCTGTCTTGAGCTTCTGAAAGCTCGCCTCACACTCGTCGGACCATCGAAACGGGGCATTCTTCTGAGTCAATCTAGTCAGTGGGGCTGCAATGAATGAAAATCCCTCCACAAACCGCCGGTAGTAGCCTGTTAGACCCAAGAAACTCCTGATCTATGTAGCTGAAGTAGGACGTGGCCAACTCTGAACTGCCTCAATCTTCTTAGGATCAACCTCGATACCCTCCCCGGATACCACATGTCCCAAGAATGCCACGAAGTCCAACCAAAACTCACACTTGGAGAACTTGGCATATAGCTTCTGTTCTCGCAAAGTCTGGAGCACCACTCTCAAATGTTGCTCGTGCTCTCCCAGGCTACGTGAGTAAATGAGAATGTCATCAATGAAGACAATGACAAAAGAATCAATGTACGGCCTGAACACCGTGGTCATCAAGTCCATAAATGTTGCTGGGGCATTAGTGAAGCCAAAGGACATCACCAGGAACTCATAATGGCCATATCTCATACGAAAAGCAGTCTTCGGAACATCTGAGGCCCGAATCCTCAACTGATGATATCCCGATCTCAAATCAATCTTAGAAAACACCCGAGCACCCTACAACTGGTCAAACAAATCATCGATGCGCGGCAAAGGATACTTGTTCTTAATGGTGACCTTATTCAACTGGCGGTAATCAATACACATCCGCATGGACCCATCCTTCTTCTTCACGAATAGAACTGGAGCACCCCACAACGATACACTCGGTTTGATGAACCCCTTAGCCAACAACTCCTCAAGTTGCTCCTTCAACTCCTTCAACTCTTTCGGAGTCATACGGTATGGAGGAATAGATATAGGTTGGGTGCCTGAAGCTAAATCAATGCAGAAATCAATATCACGATCCGGAGGGATGCCTCGAAGGTCTGAAGGAAATACATCGGCAAACTCTCGAACCACTGGCACTGAATCAATCGTCGGAGACTCGACGGTGGTGTCCTGCACATAAGCAAGATACGCCAGACAACCCTTCTCGACCATATGTCGAGCCTTCAAGAAGGAAATAAACCGACTGGCTGCACTAACAGAGGAACCCCTCCACTCCAGCCTAGGCAACTCGGGCATGGCTAAAGTAATTGTCTTGGCATGGCAATCTAGCACGGCATGATAGGGAGATAGCCAGTCCATGCCTAGAATAATCTCGAAATCAACCATGTCGAGCAATAGGAGATCCGCTCTGGTCTCAAACCCACAAAATGAAATCACACAGGACCGATAAATTCGATCTACTACCACAGAATCGCCCACGGGGATGGACACATAAATAGGAGTACCCAAGGACTCGCGAGGAACATCCAGGAAACAAATAAAGGTAAGAAATTCTACATTTAAGCAAATAAAGATGACACTAGAAATTAGGGAAATTAAATCACGCTAAGGAAAATTCATACTCGGCGAATATAAGGACATAAGATTCCTAAAGGGTCAACTTCCCACAAATAAGTCTGAGCACGCACTCGTCACCTTGCGTACACGGACTACAATCAACATAGAAGACTCAAATCCTAAGGGGTAATTCCCCCACACAAGATTAGGCAAGATACTTACCTCAACTGCTCAAATCAAACTTGAAATCATGCTCTTGCCACGGGTATCCGGCTCCCAATGGCCCAAATCTAATCAAATCAATAGCATCGTGTAAATAATACTACAAGCAACTAGTATAACTAATAAAGTCGAAGCTAAGACGCGAAATTAGGAAAATTTCTCAAAAAGTACCCCTGGCCCACGTCTCGAAATCAGGTAAAATTTACAAATTATGAACACCCGCTCTATTATGAGAACACTCGAACAAAAAACATCAAAAATCGACGTCAAAATCTCACTCAAATCTCGGATTTTCAATTGGGAAACTTTTTCTTCCATTTCCAAACTTTTACTCTCAATTTCCTTGATAAAATAAGGAAAACCACAATTGATTAATGAAATAAACCAAACTCGAGTAAGAAATCGTTACCCACAAGATTCCTCTGAAAATCCACCAGAGAATCGCCTTTTCCAGAGCTCAAAATCCAAAAATGGAGTGAAAATGAACAACCCTCGATTATGTCCCCTTTTCTACCCAGCAATCCTCGCACCTGCGTACATTTCTCGCACCTGCGGTCCAACCAGTCGCACCTGCGGAAAACAATAACTCCCACATCTTCGCACCTGCGCTTAAGGTCACGCACATGCGGGCTCGCAGGTGCGGCCAAAACCTCGCACCTGCGCCTCAAGCATGGCTCCCCAAATTTCGCATCTGTGGGCTTCCCTTCCGCGCCTGCGATCTCGCACCTACGGCTACCCATCTGCAGGTGCGGAAAAACACCAGAACTCCAAAAAACCAGCAAGTCAGCAACCTCTAAATTCCCAAAAACAATCTGTTAACCACCCGAAACACACCCGAGGCCCCCAGAACCTCGACCAAACATACCAACCAATCTATAACTCCATACGAACTTAGTCGAGCCTTCAAACCACTTCACATAATATCAAAATTGCCAATTATGCATGGATTCAAGCCTATGAACTATGAAATTTCGAAAATGCACAACCGATGCCGAAACACATCGAAACTAGTCTGAATGACCTGAAATTTGACACACATGTCACAAATGACACTACGTACTTACATCCACTTTCGGAATCCCATTCCAAGCCCGATATCAAAGTTTCACCTATCGGCATAAATCGCCAAAATTCTAACTTCCGCCGAATTACCTAATTACTCTACGGACCTCCAAAACCAATTCCGTACGCGCGCCTAAGTCCAAAATCATCATACGAAGTTGTTGGCATCACCCAAAACTCATTCTGAGGCCGTTTACTCAAAAGTCAAACCTCCAGTCAACTTCCATCACTTAAGCTTCAAAAATAGAAAATTTTCCTTCCAATTTGACTCTGGATTATCCGGCAACTGAATCCAACCACGCAAGTAGGTCTATATACACAATGCGAAGCTGTTCAAGACCTTATGCCACCAAACGGAGCTTAAATTCTCAAAACGACTGGTCGGGTCGTTACAAATAATAAGAGGATTCGTAGCGATTGTACACTCAAATATTTGAAATTAAATTCTACGATTGTTGCAATATTTTTTGTCTTGATTTTATTTTCTCGATGCAATTTATTATCTACTGGTACGGTTCAACATTTTTTTCGATTTATTTGATAAAATAAAAGGTTATAGATTTATATAAAACCTACAGTATTATTAAAAGAAAGCAGAAAATCGATTTGAAGTTTTAATGGATATTTAAATATTCTTTGAGACCCGTAATAATATATCATGTTGTCCGCCATAAGAAATCGGACTACAATTATTGAGATTATAACTTATATGCGGCTACATTAGTCTCAAACACTAAGAAAAAAATCAAATTAAGAAGCTCTTAGATTATCTTAATTTGGTTCAGAAATCATCTTAATCATCACAGCACTGATAATTGATCTGTCTTGATTATGATAAAGTGCGTTTAACATGGCATTTTCATGATTTAATAAAATCGAAACAATTTAAATATGCGTTTGAACTATGAATTTAAAAATAGACGTGAAACTTTCAATTTTTTAAATAATGTTAATTATCTAAATTAACCGACTAGCAATGTTGATATCTCTTCCTTTAGCTACCAAGATCTTTTAGTCTTAATAAAGAAAACATTTTATGTCAATCCTAACCAAAGTTCGTAATTGAAGGATCTTTTCAAGCTTGTGAACTCCTTAAGTTTCAAGCAGTCCAACTTCGCCAAACGCGTCCGAATCACCCTTAAATATTTAGGATCAATCAAATTTTGCATACTAGTCTCAATAAATTAAATGGGAAAACTATCCTCTATAGCCCCTCAAAATTTTAATAGTCTATATCTTTTTCCACTTTCAAGAAATGGCCCTTCGGCCCAAACTTATTATTTTAATAGTCTGAAATATCTACTTTGCATATTTTTTGTATAGTGACAGTCTGCTTTGTATATTGACAGCCTATTTTGTATAGTGACATTCTATTTTGTATATTTTTTGTATAGTAACGGTCTTTTTAGTATATATTTTGTATAGTGACAGTCTATTATATATAAATTGTATAATGACAGTCTATTTTGTATAATGACACTTTATGTTGTATATATTAAATAGAATAATGACATCGTGTCATCGTGTATGTAGGTAGAGAATCCTTACACTGTGTGCCAAAATCAATATACCACCACCCCACATAAAGGTATGACTTTTTCATCTAGCTAATATTTTCTTACATCTTTCCAATACCCCCACTCGATATTACATCTGAAAGAGTTAGATCTGTTGAGTACTTTTCAGGATTCCTATCTTCCTTCTTGGTTGATCAGATTGTCTCGAGTGAAGACACTGCTAATAAAATAATGATGCTTTCTGGTTCTTTTGATCCCTCTTCTGACGAGGGTGGAACTTTGGATAAAGAAAAGAGGATGGATTAATGGATAATTACAAATCTGAATTGCTGAAGAAAGAAGCAGGAAGCGGTAGTTTGGGCTAGCCACTGGAATTGGTTTTGGGCTATAAATTGCATATTGTAATTTTGGGTTAACGGATGTTATAGATTTGGCCCGAGTGGCTATAAATGATATTTGCTCAAACTAAATGAACCTATCCAAAGTTTCTAAACCACAATAGGAAGTGATAACACCAAAGTCAACTTCCCGTCAAACTTATGAACTCTTCGCCAAACACTGCAACTATCCCACAGTGTGTTAACCAAAGCAAGTTGAAAGTTCACATGCCACAATAAAAGATGTCAAGAAACACAAGTTTTCAAGAAGATCTTAGAAAAGATGAAGCTTCTCCTTGCACAGTTCAATACAAGTATCAACCTTAGCGTAATATGATCTGCGCCAGTTCCTACTAAGAAGAAGAGGAGCAATGACACTCCAAAATCCCACAACATAAGCAACAGCAATGCATGAGAAGAAAAAGAAGTCACTTTCACCAATTCCTTCCTTCTCCTCTTCTTCTTCTTCTTCATGCTGCTGAGGCAGCCTTGGAACCACACAATCGTTTTCCAATGGAAGTCCACAGAGTTCCTTGTTACCTCTATAACTAGATGCTGCAAAAGTGACAAATTTGTTTTCGAACGGGATTCTTCCTGATAGATGATTGAAAGCCAAATTTAGAGTTGACAGGGAATCAAGTTGAGCCAACCGACGAGGGATTTTCCCCCCTAGCTGGTTGTAAGAAAGATCTAAACTCTCCAGTTTCTTTAAGTTCATGAAAGATTCTGGAATATGGCCAGATAGGATGTTGTGAGAGAGGTTTAATGAATGAAGGGCTGCAAGTTCTCCCAGTTGTGATGGAATTACACCGGTAAAACGGTTCATAGATAAATCAAGAGTAGTCATTTGAGAAAGAGGAATGCCTTCATAAGAAAGTTCATTGCCCTTGGTTGTTAGAGGAACTTTGACCCTGTAGTTAGTATATGAAGGTGATAACCACATAAAGGAATGGAGTATAACTCCAGATTCCTTTATCCACGTGGTTATGTTACCAAGACAAGAAGGTAAAACCCCAGAGAGTAAATTTGCAGACATGTCCAAAATATGAAACTTTTGCACCTTACACAAAGACACTGGAATTATCCCATGAAATCGGTTTCTTGCCAAGAGAAGTATGGCCAGATGTGGAAACCGAGGAAAACAATCTGGAATATTTCCTGACAAATAATTCCCACTAATGTCCACGACCTTCAGAACAGGAAGGTTAAACATAGCATCAGGGAAGACTCCAATAAATCCATCATTTTGGAGATGCAAGTATGCAAGATTTGACATATTTGAAAATTGGGACATAACCTCCCCATGAAAGTTGTTGTTTGAAAGAACTAAATGTGCCAATGAAGTGTTATTCTGCCTTAAAGTTGGAGGAAGTTTTCCCTAAAGGAAGTTGTCAGAAAGGTCCAGGACCTCTAACTTTGACAGATGGTCAAAAAATGAAGGAAGGATGCCTTCGAGGGCGTTATTTGACAGGTTAAGATAAAGTAAGTTTGGAAATAACTCTAGCACGTTGGTGGGAAGTGTACGGCCCAAGCAATTATCTGATACATCAAGCATCAGAAGACTTAAGGCTTGACACTGAAAAGATGCAGGAATTCCACCATACAAATGGTTGCCTCCCAAAGACAACATAAGAAGTGTATTGTTATACAACAACCAGGACGGAATATTTCCTTGAAGGGCATTATAGGACAAAGACAGGGACTTCAACTTGTGTTGTTTGAAAATGAAAGTTGGAATTACGTGGCCATATTTCTGGTTTAGTCTAGTATTTCGTAGGTTAAGGGATACAAGTTGAAAAGATGGGACCCAAGATGGAGTTTCAGTGTCAACTATGAACTCATTATTTGAAAGATCAATGGATTCAAGGTTGGAGAGGTTAGCAAAACTTGAAAATAGGAGAAGTCCATCAAACCGATTGTCTGAAAGGAGGAGGGTCTCGAGTGAAGTCGGGTTGCTGAATATGGAAGAAGAAACACTCCCCTCAAAATGATTAAAAGAAAGATCTAAAGAAACCAAGGAACTCATTCCACCAAAGCATGGATCAAATCCACCTTGGATAAGGTTATCCTGGAGATTTAACACCTGCAGGTTCCTAAGTTTACAGATTCCTGAAAAGCGTAACAAGTAGCTAATATCCAGCAGAAATTTAACATTGTTATGCAGAAAATATATACAGCTTTTGGCTCAAATTCTGGCATGGCAGAAGTAAATTTCAGCAAGTTGTCCGAATAATTATTCCAAGGAAGACACCAACTATTAGCTTTGTCCAATGTTCTTGATCCGCTTTAGAGCGAAAGACAGATTAATTACACTGCTGATCATCACATTTGTTTTTGCTTTTTTTGCTTTTTTGAGAAAAGGGGGGAGGGGAGCTGCGTACCGAAGAAAGAAAAAAAAGAGCTGATCAGTTTTCAACTCAACAATTAGGTTTTTACCTTCAACCTTTTGAATCAGGAAATTGAACAAAAATTGTAGATAGTCTCCACCAAAAAAGGATTGTCAGTCACACTAAAGATGCAAAACGTTGATTCTACCTTTTGGGCCGACTGTGAGTCTCAGACCAGAACTTCACTAGACAAAAAGGCACATCAGAAATTAAAACGCTCTTTGCATGAAAGACGGAAAAAATAAAATATGATATCAACAAGCAAAAGAGTTGACACTAGAGACTAATATGTCCCAATTAAGTTGATTAAATTCAGCGCATGCTCGAAAATGAAAATAACTGCAATTCTGATGATTCAAACAGAATATTGGAAGAGTCATCGACGAGAAATAGTTTTTTTCGCAAGGGAAAATATGAATAGCAAATTTAGAAAAACAATAAAACTAGGCTTTCTTTATAAAAAAAAATTACTAGGCTTTTCAAATCCAAAAGTTTAGCAATGGATGAATAACAAATGGAAAAAAGGCAGCCCGGTGCACTAAGCTCCTGCTATGCGCAGGGTCCGGGGAAGGGCCAGACCATAAAGGTCTATTGTACGCAGTGTTACCCTGCATTTCTGTAATAACAAATGGAGCATAGTAGAAACTTTTGTCAACGATTTTTTCATCCTAGAACCAGGTGTAGAACATTTCTATTGAGGACTTCATCAGAAGATCATAAAACTGACAGAGAACCATGTCTCATATATAGAAAAGACATGCTAGTGCTTTCAAGCAGAGAACCATGCCTGCTCAGTGAATTCCATTTCATCATTGAACTGAAAGTAAAGGAATTGAAAGAAATTTTAAAAATTTCAGCATTACCTGAAAAGAAACCAGGTGAACCCCTGATATTATTATGTGAAATATCTAAACTTTCGAGCAGCGAGTGCTTTTCAAATAGGCAGGATGGTACGCTTCCATTATCCAGAAAATTATAACTCAAACCCAACCTTTTGAGATTCCGCAGTCTACATAAAGCTGCAAGAAATACATGAAGCAACGTGAGGGTTGTTTTTTGTCAAGTTCACTAGTCAGAGTAAAACCGAGTTTGGTATTTAAAGGAAAATTCTGAAAACTCGACACAGTGGATAAGAAAAAACGACACGGAGTTTAAGAAAAAACGAAGACTTTTGAAATTTGTGGTCTTAAACAAGTCAAAAAAAGGGTCCAGAGTATTTGTGTAGTTATAAAAGCTTCTCATTAAGGGTAGAATTGTAAGTTTAAGCTAAATTGTTACCAAATTTAGAAAAGGGTCCTTTTTGAAACGGGCCAAAAAGGAAATAGGTTCACATAAACTGGAACAGAGGAAGTATGTATTTTTAACGAAAAAAAAACTCTCAGGCTTATGGAAGGTTCCATAACTCACTCCTGTCCATTTTAAGAAATTTGAGTAGGTCAAGGTTGGAATTAGCCAACCAAGAAAATAGTTCATCTTTGCAGTCTTCATCTGATGACATAAGTTCCCTTCCTGGCGACATGTATTTCATTTATACAAGCTATATTTAGTTAATGATAATCATGTCATTGACTTCAACATTGTAGTCAGTTCATATGTGTTTCATACACGCTCACTAAGAAATGCTTTAACAAAAGAGTATTGAGTGAGAAGATGGCAGTTGAGGAGAGCAGATGAGAGGGTCTACCACCAATTAACAGTTTGTTCAGCTGGAGGCAACCATTTATATACGGAAATATTAATAGTAAAAGATGTTCTCACAATAGGAAAATGAAAATAACGATGACAATTTGAAGAAGATCAGCGCATGTAACAACAGAAAATATCCAACTTAAGTTACCTGATAGAATATGATTAGAATTCTTGAGGTTATTCCTGGACAAGTCAAGGCTTTCAAGGTACGGAAGATCATTAAATAGGCAAAGTGGCATACTATCATCTATAAGATTGTTGTTGCTTAGATCTAATCTCCGGATATTCTTTAGTCCACACACTGATACATGAATTCATTAAAATGTGTTACAACGAACCCAAGGTAAAAACTTTGATGCACCATCTACGATTGATTAAAAATCTACAACTGAGAAAAACAAACCTCTGAGAAGTGGTAAAGAGGAACTAGGAAAACCCCTGAAAGGTATAGCTGTTCTAGAGATGCGAGGCTACATACTTGAAAATGAGGCAGAGCATCACCATTTAAAGGGTTGAAACTTAGATCCAATTCCTTCAGGTTGTGCAATTTGCATAAGTTTAAGTTGTTAAAAAGTGATACTCCAACATGCGAAGAAGTGAAGAAAGGAGATAAGGGCCATGGGTGCAGAATCTTTTAAAAAAACAACAAATCTTAGAGACCTAAGGATTCAAAGGGAAGTGCTCATTGTGTTAAATAAATATTAAAGCAGTAAGCTTTTGTACTAATTATACTACTACATATTGAGGGGGATAAGTTGTAGCATCATGTAGGTTTGATCAAATGAAACATGAATACAGGTAATGAAAGAACTTCTTGATGAAAAGAATACCTTCTGGCATGATCCAGTTGCCAATAGCATTGCCAGATACATACAGAGACTGAAGATGCGTGAAAGGAGTCAACAAGGTTGCATTAGGATGCCATATTCCAAGCCCAAGTTGTCTTTTGTTGGTAAGAAAAATATCGAGAACACATGAATCATTGTTTGGATCACTGCCACAAAAAATACCAGCCCATGCACAATAGTCTTCTCCAATCCATTCATTAATTAAAGCAGAGCCATTGGGATAGTTAAGGGAGTCCCTCAGCTCTAAAAGAGCCCTTTTTTCCTCTTCCACTAATTTACCATTGCAACCCATGAAATTCAAGCACAACAGTATCCAGCATGTCCCTAGAAGCTGAAGCATAGGACACAACCCCCCAGCCATAGTACTGTCAATAAATTTCTATTCAGCAATGATTTACCGGCTAATGCCCTCTGTTAAATGAAGGCATTACAGCCATGAGTCAACACCAAATTAAAGATTTTGAAGTCACCAGATGATCATAGACTGTAGGTACTTCATCAGTAATTGAGCATTAGCTGTTTTCCAAGTTATAAAAGTGACCTTTATATTTGGACTTTTAGATATACCAAGTTTTTCAAAGATAAAACAGTTACCTTTTTAGACTTTTAGATTTGCCAAGTCAAGCAGGTCAATCCTTACTTTGTCCTATCCTACAAATGTTGCCGCCTTTGTGGAATCTTGGTCCTGACTTCTAAAATCAACTATACATATCATCTTTTTTTTAAGGTTCTGTATAGGTCGGTGTTAACATGTGCGCACCTTCACTATTCCACCATATATATGTATCCTTCCATCAATATAGGTACCACTTAAGCACATGAAGAAAAAAAATCAATTACCATTCTCATCACAATCATAAATCTAAATAATCATCTTACATAGCCTGCCAAAACTATTTGCCTAATAAATATTAATTAGCTAGGCAGGCTGCAGCAACGTAAAGAACTTAGTTAATCACCTTTAATTTGCGCCTACAGGCTCAATGGTCAAAATATATCATATTCATCATATTAATTGTTCACTTGTTGGTTTACTCTGCGTATCTCTGATACATAAACTCTGAAATTCCATCATGGTGAAATTAATTCTCCAAATTCAAGGTAAACCAATTGCCTTTATATTGAACAATGCTAGAACAAATTTCTCTAATTTTTTCCTTTATTTATTATTTTTCCAACAAAAAAAAAAAGAACACACAAGTAGAGTTCAAGACTCGGAATTCAATCGGTCAAGTGCCTCTCGAGCAGGAGCAAAATTGGGCTGAACTTTTAGGGCTTTTTCATAAACCTCTTGGGCCTCCTCCTTTAAGCCCTTTTTCTCATAACAATCGCCCAACAAACAAAAAGCCTTAACATTATCGCCCTTCAACCGGACTGACTCAGTCAAATCTTCAACGACTGAGTCAACTTGTCCGCGTCGACTCACAGCGAGTCTCAACTCAGCTCGCTTAAACAACGCATCCGCTTTCTCCGGCTCCGACAGCGACTTCACGGCGAGCGGCGAAAGCGCGATATCAATGGAATCAAGAGCTGACGTCTTAAAACCCTGCAAATCGAGAGCTAAAGCCTTGAGTATGTGAGCCGCAGCATCCCTCGGGTCTAAAGCGATGGCTGAGTCAGCTTCGGCTTCAGCAGATTTGGCAAGCGAAGCGGCGGCGGATCGATCCTTGGCGGCGGATGATTTGGCTTGAGAAAGAAGTTGAGCTCCTTGGACGAAATGGCGCTTCGCTTGCATATCGGCTCGGTTTCGTAGACGAAGCTTCGAGAAGAATTTCTGGGGAATATTGTACATGAAAAGGAACATGAAAACTGTAGCTAGAATTAGGACTGCTTGAAGTAGAAGATCACGCCACATGTTGCTGTCGGAGAAATCCATGGTTTTCGGTTTTGTGGGTTCCTGAGGATTTTTCGATCGGGTCTATTAGCTTTTGAAGGCGGAAGTGTTCGGTGTAGTATCTTAGGCTTTAGTATTTGTACCTTTAGCTGGAGTCCGGAACCAAGGAGTTGTTTTTTTTTGGACTCAAATGACAAAAACAGGTTAAAAAAAAAACAATTGATGACCAATTAATATATAACCCATGCATTGAATGCGCTATACCCTAACGGCACCTTTTGTCTATTAAGGTATAGTGCATGTAATTCGTGTGCTATATTTAAACTTTACTGATCCACCAATAATTGATTTGAACTTTACTAATCGAACAATAATTGAGGGTACAACGCATGCATAATACGCGCTATAAATGTAGTGCGTATTTTGCATGCGCTATACCCTCAATTTTCGGACTAGTTTTTTGCTTATTTAAGGAGCTTTATTGTTTAAAAATCCATTCAAGGTCCTCCAGGTCCTCCGAAATATTTGTGTGCTTAACTTATTTTGCATTTTATTGTAATGTCGGAAGAACGAAAAATTAGGATTGCATTATATTTGGGGGGGAGGTGAGGTTGTGGTGGAGAATAACTCAGTACAATATAGTTGTTCTCCACAATATATTATTAAGTTGCCACTTACAATGGAGTACGATAGATTGGTTTCGTTGTTATGTAAAAAATGAGTGTGAGGTATCGTTCGGTTAATATTAAAGTACAGTCAGGCCTCTCTATAATAACATCCCTATATAACAACACTTCACTATAAAGCAATCTTTTTTGGAACCAATTTTTATGTTATGGTATAATATATGTTCTCTATAAAAGCACTTCGCTATAACATCCAAAATTATTCGGAACAAATGAGGTTGTTATAGAGAGGTTTGACTGTAACTGGAAGATATCTGTATTATGTTACTCCGCAAGGGGTTGCTTGTTATGCTGAGTTTAACATCGAAGACGATGAACTCTGGCAGATTTTTTTGAGGACTCCGGATGAACACCAGAAACTTCTAATGATAAAAATGTTGAAAATATACGTCAAATCTGAAAACATTCGCGATATCGAGGTTCCGCAAAATAAGGATAACCCTCAATTATCGGGTGATTTTTTTGGACCAGTTTTATCTGAACAGGTTCTGTTTGAAAGAGTTTGGTCAGATCTATACTTATCTGCACGGGCGAATGAGGAGCGAGGACATAATTTCTCCCCAAGTTTACATAATCCACAAGCCGAGTGGCAAGTTTTAATTTTCCTTTATATTACTATATTCTTTTATGTATTATATTTGTATTAACACTCAAATATTTCAAAGGAGGTACCGGCCAGATATGAATTTTACAAGTTATGAACCAACGGACAATTGGAATATGATGTGTTGGATCATGGTGGTCCATCCGAGAGTCATCAACAATAGGATAATGTATCATGGGATATCAACAAATATGATTTGTAAGTTAAGTGATAAAGTTTATATGTAATGTTTGGATGAATTTGAGAAACTCATTATTTTATTGGTTGTGTAGTGAAACGAGGAAGGTCATGTCCTTACTCAATTGCCCGAAGATGATATATTTAATCAGGATCCGACAGATGCACCGAGTCAGAAAGATGATAGTGATTATGACAACAATGTTGATGAGTCTGGAGATGACACACCCTTCCGTGATGAGGGTGATGATGATGAGGATGAGAACGATGAACATGATTTGTTGAGGGAGCATGATGCCACCAATGAGCATGCTCCATATATACAGACTCCACCTCCATTTAGACCCAGGGTGTACGAGTCACATGTGCCCTTTCATTCAAGGGGGATTCCGTACCTTGATCAGTTGCGCAGTATGCCGGATATGGATGCCCTCACAAAGGATCTTGACGACATTCGGATAGCAATGCTCCATATATATAGACTTCACCTCCCATTAGACCTAGAGTGTACAAGTCACATGTGCCATTTCATTCAAGGGGGATTCCGTACCCGGATCAGTTTCCCTATATGCCAGATGTCGACGCCTACACAAGGGATCTTGACGATATTCGGAAAACAATGTGGAATGAATCTAGATCAACGGTGTTGAAGCCACCTAAGCGGGGTGGTGCGAATGTACAACATAAAAGGGTGTCGTGAGATCGTGGTTCATGAGTCATCTCCAGAAGTGTACAAGGTTATTTGTCGTAGATGGTTTCAAGGTTGTGAATGGATGCTGCGTGCGAGAAAGTTGAAAACAAATGTGGATTGTGGAGAAATACATTGGCACCTACACTTATGATATTGACACAATCAGTGGGAATCATTTTAACTTGAATGTTGACTTGATTTCTCTTGTCTTGATTCCACACATTGAATCATCCATAAGGTACAAGATTAAAGAGTGTACAACATATGTCCAATATGTATATGGATGCACCATTACCAAAACAAAAGCATTTCTCGGGCGTAAACGTGCATTTGAGAATGTTTATGGTAACTGGGATAAGTCCTTTGCCGCTCTACCAAGGTACATGGATGCATTGCAACACTTTAACCCCCCCCCCCCCGATTGTGGTTGAATGGCTTGAACGGAGTCCGGGAATACAAGAATTCATATTCAGATATGTGTTCTGGGCATTTAAACCAGCCATTGATGGTTTTGTGAATTGTCGCCGGTAATATCCATAGCCGCCGGAACCGTTTAAAATGGTGTATAACAAGGATTTTGTGCGTCAACGGCAAATGCAAAAAAGAATACGGATGCGGAATCAAATGGATGTTGGTGATATCGTTTATGCGCGTAAATGTGGCATATGTTGCCAAACAGGACACGATCGTCATAAATGTCCTTCAGCTAGTTTGTGAAGCGGTGGTAATTCAGTTCCAAGTGGCAGTTCATCCAATGTGCCCAATTATCAAGGATAAACTTAGTGTTTTGTTGCGGTATTTTTGTTGTACTAAATATTTGTAAAGGTTTAGTTTGCAATATTTTTGATATAAAATTATGTTTCCAATAGGGTTAAATCTAATCGACATTTAGCATTGAAGATTCAATGCAACAATTTAAATTACTCCCCAACAAATAAATAACAATTTTCATTATCGTCAGTGTCTTCATCTTCTTCATCAATGTCTTGTACGCATCCGTCCGGATCGAGGGCATCGTAATCTAGTCCCCAGTTGAGACACATTTCTCGTATTTCATCGCTTTAATCATTAAGACCACTTTCTTGATTTCTACAATAATATGGGACTCATATGTCCAACATCTGTGGTAGAAACTTAGGTAGTCCCTCCCACTCGACAACTATTGGAAAAACGGGATAATCAATGCCTCTATGCATTTTTTTATTTTCTAATAAATCCCAATATTGATCCTTTGTTCCTTGCAGGTAGTTAAGATCATCCAGTGCATGATGAACGACTAATGCCTTTTCCATCTCTAAAATCTCCTTCATCAAATGCCAAATCACTTCTGGTTCATCTTTGTGTGCGTGTGTTTGAAAGGTTGCAGATAGTGCTTGTGGTACAACTAGCCCATGCAAGTGGCATAGTACTTTATAATCACACCTTTTTGAGTAAAGTGGAACTCATTGTAGTTTTTTGCTGCAAATTCGCATACCTTCAGGCTTTGTAGAATGCGCTTCCCCTCAATAATGTGCCCTGTAACTTTGAGATCACTGTGTATATTTATAGGCTAATTTTCCAAGGGACATAGAACATCATACCACTTGTCATCACCCAAATCAGTATAACAATTTAGCATATTTTTTTCAAGGTAGGGATCGATTGTGTTATGACGTGTTCCATATGGATCTACTGAACTACCTTCACCGTTCTGCCTCTTCTTAAACCACTTATTAAATGTTAGTGACATTTTTGAAATGGATGTTGTAATAGTTCTTGAAATGGTCTTTGAATACTGGAATGTTGGTTCAACTTAAGAAGAACTAAACTGCACGAACTTGTGTGTTAAACGTAGCGCATCACCAATATGTGTTATGTAATCTAAAATCACTCTTAGCTGTCTATAAAACCCCCGCGTATTATAGTTATTATTTGCGTTGTAATCAAATGAAGGAAACAACTTTTCATTAATTTTTCATTTTTGAGCATTACGGCAGGTATGGACACAATGGTGTTACTGTGGCAAACATATGATTTTGAAGTCATGTCGGTCAAATTGCAATCTAGAGCGCAGACATTGGATGTGTAAACAAGTGGTAAGTTGTTCTTATTGAAAGTTATGTTTGTTAATAGTTTTTTTATAACATGTTAATTAATAATCTTTTGTTATCATCCACATTGGTAGGACAAAAATCAATGTGGTTTGAAAAATGGTATGATGAACCCATTAACTAGGAATACTACAAATCATGTTAAACATTTGCAATCTGACCGGTGAGCATGAACTGTAGATCTTGAAACTGCAAGAACAAATTGCGGCAATGAAGGAGAAACTAAAAGAGGCGGAAGAAGAAAATAATCGGTTGGAAGAAAACTTTAAATGGTTGAAGCATAGAATAATGTGTGATAGTGACTAAACAAACACATGGATGCATTAAGTGTAGTTTTTTATTTTATGTTGTATGTGTCATATTATTTTATTTAATTGTTAACGAAAATTTATGTTAAGTTGTCTTATTTTTTTGTGTTCTAGTGTTAAACTAATAAATAATCCGAAAAATAAAAGCACATGCTTAAAACATCAATAATTTTGCTATTATATATTTAGTGTCATATATACAACTCAGAATACACATCAATGAGTCCCACAGCCTGTATGCTTTAAAGCATTGGCTGGCCTGAGGCGCATCACATCCTGCCCAGCTAAGCTATCAGTATCATCCTCGTCACGTTGCCTCTTTATCGGAGGATGCGCTGCAACATGGTTGTTAGTAAGGCTGGAAGGCTCGGTAGAAGCGGTTGCTAGGCCATTATTAACCTGCAGAATAATAAGATATATTAGTTTATGAAATATTCAATACTAACGTACGTGTTAGCAAAAAAAAATTAATGGACATACTATGGTCTCAGGTGGCTCCTGAATAAGATCATTCATCTCCGGCAAGTTAGTATCGCACAATGTGGCCTCCATGACTGGCGATGGCGAAATCTTGAAAAAAATATAAGCACTTCAGATATTACTGACTAATCTATAAGATAAAAACAAATTGAAATAATAGTAATAAAAACACACCTGCGCAGGAGTAGCGATACAATGCTCTGTCGGAACATCGAGATGCACTTGAGTAGATGTCGCACCCCTTCTTCTCGCAAAATCGGGTTTTGACATGTGAAAACTCTTTTAAATGGGTATTAAAAGAGAAGAGTCGCCACCTAACGATTTAAAGGTGCGTTAGGGCACCTATTTTCAAATGACTCTGGTTCAACTAGTTTACATCACCAAAGATCGGGTGAGGGCTCGAAATGACCTCGAAGAGAAGGTGTTAGGCAGTCTTCGAGGTCCACAACTATAGGTCCTGGCCGAACTTAGATTATATGGATTAGGAAAATAAACGAAGAGAGCACAAAGTTTGAGAATTTTATTAAAGATTTCGAACAAATAAGTACAACTATTTTTTATTCTAATAAAAGAAAGAAAAGAGGGGGGGATCTTATGTTTTTTAGCCTAAAGGATCACCCCCGTGCAACATAAATAATATTTCGTAACTCCCTCGAGATGGGGTGTTACTCATATTATTCAGCGGGCACAGACTATCATCTCCTGCTACCCGATTACTATGTTGAAGTTGTTTACCTAAAAGCGTTCTAATTCAATTCTAAGTCGTGTCCTACGTGTTCACTACCCGTCCCATACCTATGGTCCAGGAGGTTTTGGACCTCTATTTGGATGGTTCTAAACCTTATCTAGGCTGCTCAAAAATGTAAAAAATAGGCGACAAACAAAACATCTAAGGATTTCACATAGGTGCAATTAAAGGCTCACGTTGACCTCCACACTTAAGCAGCAAGTGCACGCAGACACATATATCAATTAGTAATTGGAATAATCCGGTATTTTGAACCTATAGACATGCTTTCTAAGCGATCAAAGTATGCAAGTAAATTTCAGATGCATGATATTGCTTATAAGCAGAATTATACAGGTATTGCAAGCTGGTTATCGAAAGTTTTAAGTTACCAATCCTATATGTGTGATGCCTAGGTGATCTACGCAGTTGGGTATTACAGAATTTTCTGGGAAGAGTCCCGTAGTTATCTAGATTTTCTTAACAACGTCGCTCAGGAACAGTGCTTAAATAGAATGTTAACCAATTAACAAACAATTGTTTCCTATAGGCAGGATCTCTAACAGTTGATGATTAGAACTCGCTTTATTTATACTTAGTCCTATAAACAAGATTTCTAGTGATCAATTCGATATAATAATGGATGAGATGATCAAAAATCCTATAGGCATAATTTCTAGTGAATAATTGAATCGAATTGAAGGAAAATTCACTGACATTTGTTCCTATAGGCATGTTTCTAATGTATTTGAAAGTAGTCATGCAGATTGAAGGAGTGTTTACTTCCTATAGGCATGCTTTCCATAAACACGTAGAAGTAAACATAGTATTTGAACATATTATTATTGGTAAACAAGGAGTGTGTGTGTGTGCTTCTCCTAATGTCATGATCTCTATAGTGCTCATGTAATCGAGCAACACATATAGCAAACACATTATTAAGTCCTATAGGCATGTTATCTATCCATTGCATGTAGATATTAAACTCTACCCATCCCCTTTTTAATAACACCCCAATCATTTATAAAAAGGTTATTACATGCCCAATAATGAGTAAAAGTAATGAATGTTACATAACAGTGTTAATAGGCCCACAACAGGACCAAATAAAAATAAATACCCAGCATTACCTGGGCCTTCAACCACTCTTACACAGCGTACCCAGGCATTCAACAAAGAGCCACATTCAATACACGACTCAGGGATCCATAGAGGAGTCCAAAACCAGTTTACTTAACCATAGCACCCAGTGTTGCATCACGTGAAACAACCAATGCAGGTACACATCACATAACAGAGGAAGTGGAGTGAATAGGAACATTTTTGAGATTGAGGGAGTGACTAAGGACCAAGCCCTAGTGTGTCAGAGTTCACAAGGACCTCAATTGGACCCAGAACAGTGCTCACACTAGGGAGGCGAACAATTGAACCACGATAGCCTTGGCTTTCAGCCGGTAAGAATGAGAATTTAGAATAGCATGAGTAGCAAGTAAGGAGAGTGAATAGCGATGGAGGGACATAAGTTAGGTGATACACTTATACTTAATAAAGACATAGCCAAGTTAAGCATACAAAACAACTAATCAAGAAGATCACAAGACTGTGTTCAGTAACACTTCAATATTTAGCAAAGTGGCACATAACAAACACATATTGAGAGAATTAGGGGGAAGAACAGGTTTGCAAAGTTTGACCAAAATTAACACTAACAAATTGAGACCTAAGAAGTCTAATTTAGGCTAAGCATCATAAGACAAATATGTTAATCAGAAGGCAAGGCAG
The DNA here is from genome assembly GCA_005239505.1 of Nicotiana paniculata. Taxonomy (NCBI): domain Eukaryota; kingdom Viridiplantae; phylum Streptophyta; class Magnoliopsida; order Solanales; family Solanaceae; genus Nicotiana; species Nicotiana paniculata. The sequence continues at coordinate 20,662 of ML360399.1, read as the reverse complement.
CATTGAAACACATATGATGACAGACCAAGTAATCACCGAAGGAACGGGGAATTAAGACATACTAGGAGGCATATTAGGAAGGAAGCAAGATCATAGTTGAGGGAAAAATGGAATGTTTATCTTAAAATCAGGATAGCAAGGCAACATGTTTAGAGAAAACCTTAAAACAATGTTCCATATAGTTGTGGCTATTATACAAAGAACAGTCAATCAGACACAAGACTCATCATTAAAGGATTCATTCAAAGTGGGGGGTGGTTTCCATATAGTTGTGGTGGCATCCAAAGCAAGGTATGAAGAAATTCTATAACTAACAACATATAGTCACAACAGTCAGATTCATATCAAAATAGGCATTCATTAGAGCTCAAAACTGAAATATACTCAGATGCTAGAGGTACAGAACTTATTCCAGAAAACAAAGAACCAACATAGAAAATGCAGGCCATAATGAAGAACACATACTAGCCTAACACAAGCTAAGGACAAAGCAGTAAGCTATCTCATGCGTTTAACTATCATAGGATGATAAAGGAGTATTTAGAATTATCATAATAGTGCAATATCAGGGATTCACAATTAAATCATGCTCATATAATTCAAACACATAAAGGTATGCAGAAAGAAAGAAAGAAATTTAACATTGCAAGGGTTAAAAGAACTAAGCAGTAGCAAAATTATACGGGCAAAAGAGTAGTAAAGAGCTTAATAGAAAGAACCCTAGGTATCCGATGCTTCAGAGTTCACAAGAGCCTCGAGAAAGGGCTCCAAGCAGTGCTTGCGCCGGAGGAGATCGTTTAATGGCCTTGGCTTTCAGCCGGCCTAGAATTCAACAGTTATAGAATATTCGAGTGTAATAGAGTAAGTGAGTGAGTGAAAGAGGAGAGTAATGAGAATAATAGAACTGATTAGGTGATTCCAAAGTCTGTTCAAGGGGATTTAGGGGAGGGGTTTATATAGTAGTTAAATCAGACGAGTAAATAACGAAAAAAGTCAATCGAACACAAACAAGAGAAGGGAAAATATACATGAAATCATAAAAGCAACCAGTAAAGGAAAGAAATCAAAATTCAAACCCTAATTAGGGTTCAATATTTGAAAATCCGTCTTCTGGTATTAGAAATAAACTATTCTTTCATATATATGGACGAGATATTGTCCAGATCTTAGCGATTGGAGTCGAAGGGGCCCGAATCTGAGAGATGGTACTTTCCAAGTTTAGGCAAGTACCAAGTAACACCATAATCTTGCAAGTAACAACGAGGTAACGCGTAAAAGGCAAATAAATCACATAGGGAATCCATGATTTACTCAGATTTGGAGAAGATTGGGGAGGCGACTAGGGTTTTTGAAGGAGGGAGAAAGAGAAATGAGAGAATAGAGAGGCGGCGGGGTGGGGATTTGGTCTCTAGGGTTTGGGGTTATAGGGATATAAGGGGAGAAAGGGATTTATTGTGGGCCGTTAATCATTTGAGATCAACGACCAGGATTGAATAGGAACTGGGCGGGTCAGAAGGTAATGGGTCGGTTGGGCTGCTGAGGTTATTGGGCCAATTTTGGTCCGAAATTTGGACTTAAAACTGGGCTTTTATTTAAATACACGAAATCTATCCAAAATAATTTATAAAAATACTTAATAAATAAATAAAAATATTATTTATGCACTAAAATGATTAAAAATAATAATTTAGCATTATAAAAATATAAAATACTATTTTGACAGAAATTATGTAATAAAAGAGTACTTATGTATGAACATAGGCTATTATTGCAAAATTACATAAATAACTAAAATATAGATATAATTATATGAAATGATATAAAAATATTTTAAAACATGTGTGTGGGTGTAAAATAACAAATTAAGACGATTGAGTTATTGCAAATAATTTAACAGAATAATTAGCAAATATTCAAGTAATTTTAATGCAAGAAAAGCTCAGAAAATTATGGAAAATTATAAAAAAAATCTTGTATAAATATTTTAAATTAAGTAATGATGCAAATGAAATTTTAAAAATATATATATACTATTTAGAAAAATATGAGGGCAAAATTGGGTATCAACAACTGCCCCTCTTTACCCGATAATGATGGAAGAGTTGTCGGGTAAAAAAATGATGACTAATTTTGACCGAATGAGGTGATTTGAAAAATGGAGGCCGAATCCTGGTTCCTGAGTTGCCTACATATCCCTGGTGTTACGGGAAACAGGCCGTGTGTAGTTCTGGATCCAAGGGTGAACGAAACCGATGGAATTGTGATAAGAATGATCGTATGCTTCGGAAAGGGTTCTTTTTAGGTAGGGCAGTATCAAATAAGTCTATACAGAATCTAAAATATTACGGATGTATCTCAAAACGAGTATCTGAACAGTTATCAAGTAAAAGTGGGTAATTGATGGTGGTTGGTTACGCTTGAAATAATTTAGGATGTGAACGTTGTGAACGGAAACCGGAGCGAAGATCGCTCTCGTTTGTAGAATGGTTACTTCCTGGGTTACCTTCAAAGCTTAAACACGATGCATGCAAGTATACAGATTATGACGAAAATTTAAACATGATGCAAATTCCCTTCGGACCATGAAGATTGTCTTTGGACGGTGAGGATGATGTCCTTAGACCATGACGTCCTGGGCCACGAATCATGTGATAAGGGATTCGCAGGCCATGAAATGATGTCCTCGGGCCATGAAAATGGTGCCTCTGAACCATGACGCCTATGAATAATGATGTGCACTTTTGAGAGATCCTCGGGCCATGAAATGGTGTCTTCCGGCTATGATGATGATGCCTTAAGACTATGACGCCTTTGGAAAAAATGGCAATGTTTCAACCCATGAAATGCAAAGACATGTTGTTTGGTCATATGCGAATATACGACAAGACAAAGCTTAGTCTTGGGTAGGGTGAGGGCAGTGCTTAGCCCTGGGTGAGTAGAGGATAATGCTAGGTTTTAGATGGCGCAATGAAGAAAATATTTAGTCTTGAGGAAAAGGCAATGCTTATACTTATGCAAGAAAGGGAGGCTGGGCTTATCCTCATGAAAAATAGGAGACAATGCTTAGTCTTATGCAAAGAAGGCAGTGCTTAGACTTATGTGGTTAAGGAGGCAGGGCTTAGCCTTATGCAAATGGGAGACAATGCTTAGTCTAATGCAAAGGAAGGCAGTGCTTAGCCTTATGTGGTTAAGGAGGCAGGGCTTAGCCTCATAGAAATGGGAGACAATGCTTAGACTCATGAAAATAGGAGACAATGCTTAGTCTCATGCAAAGAAGGCAGTGCTTAGACTTATGCAGTTAAAGAGGCAGGGTTTAGCCTCATGCAAATGGGAGACAGTGTTTAGTCTCATGCAAAAGAAGTCAATGTTTATCCTTATGCGGTTAAGGAGGCAGATCTTAGCCTCATGTAAATGGGAGACAGTGCTTAGTCTCATGCAAAGGAAGGCAGTGTTTAGCCTTATGCGGTTAAGGAGATAGGGCTTAACCTCATGCAAATGAGAGACAATGCTTAGTCTCATGCAAAGGAAGGCAATGCTTAGCCTTGCAGTTAAGGAGGCAATGTTTAGCCTCATGCAGGGAAACAATGAGTGATAGTGAGGAAGCAGAGTATTTCTTAGCTGAAGATGTGTTTGCGTTTGGTAACTTTGTCATCATGAAGGTAGTGATTTTGATGTGTGTATGTATTTGCAAATATTCCTGTTATGTTCATTGTGCCTGAATCCAAAGAAAAATCCTGAGTTTGCGGGGAAGGTTAGTCAGTGCTTTCTCCTTCTCGCTTTGCTCTTGCTCTTGCCTTAAGATCATGTTTGAGTTACCTTGGGCAGCATCTGACTGTTTATAAAAGTAAAGTTTTCAAAAAATATGTGTGCATTTGATGAATGTAGTTATTTAAATATAGTAGTATGCAATATCAAGTAATTTAGATGAACCAATAACTGTGACATATTTTAGAGACATTGCGACTTCCTTGCTTTAGAATTTTGAGGGTCCTCCTCAAAATTCTGCCTCAGTTTAAAAGCAATTCTTTGACTATTCTGCGTATGACGAAGTTGGCTGGACTTGCTTCAAAATTTTGAGGGTCTTCCTCAAAATTCTTCCCCAGTTTCTGACCATGGAAAAAATGAAGATTTTATTGAGATGTGACCGAACCCATAGGGCTGCCTACATATCCCCTCTTAAATGGGAATCAGGTCAAGCGTAGTTCGGTTACATCAAATGAAGGGATGTAAACAGTCTAAACATAGTATCTTTTGATTACGTCTGAGTTGATAGGTTTTGGCAAAATTTCTCCATCCATTTCTGCAAGTATGAGCGCTCCTCCTGTTAGTACTCTGTGAACTATGTAGGGCCCTTGCCAATTGGGTGAAAATTTCCCTTTGGCTTCATCTTGATGCGGGAGGATCGGCTTTAGCATCAACTGCACCGGTGTGAGATGCCTAAGCTTGACCCTTTTGTGAATGCTCTGGACATTCTGTTCTGATAAAGTTGACTGTGACATACCACATTCATTCTTTTTCCATCAATGGGAGCCAGTTGTTCATAGCGACTTCGTATCCATTCTGCATCACTGAGTTCAGCCTCTTGTATGATTCTCAAAGAAGGGATTTCTACTTCAGCGGGAATGACGGGTTCAGTACCATAGACCAGTAAGTAAGGAGTTGCCCCAGTTGATGTGCGAACCATGGTACGATATCCCAATAAATAAAATGGTAAATTCTCGTGCCATTGTTTATGATTATCCACCATCTTCCTTAATATCTTCTTGATGTTCTTGTTGGCATCTTCCACAGCTCCATTCATTTGAGGCATGTATGCTGTGGAATTCTTATGCTTGATCTTGAAGGTTTCACACATGGATCTCAACAAATCATTGTTAAGGTTGGCAGCGTTGTCGGTGATGATTGATTTCGGTACCTCACATCGATAAATAATACGATCCCTAACAAAATCTGTTACGACCTTCTTAGTTACAACCTTGTAAGATGCGACTTCAACCCATTTTGTGAAATAGTCTATGGCCAGTAGGATGAACCTGTGCCCATTTGAAGTGGCGGGTTCAATTGGACCAATGGCATCCATCCCCTAAGCGGAGAAAGGCCAAGGTGCACTTGTTGCATTGAGCAGGGGTTTTATTCAGATGATCAACCACAAAATATTCTCTCACCTGCACCTTTCTCCAAAGATCGTCTGGGCCAGTCCCAATGACAGGTGGCTTCTTTGCTTATTCCTCCCAAATGCTCGGGTGTATAAACCCTACCAGTTCTAGTCATGCCTTGCGCTGCACCTGTTTCTTCCATTTTTGCCTTTCCTTTCCTTCTTTCTTCCACAACATAGTCCCAAGGTATAACATTAGATTTAAAAGACGGTGTAGGTGCTACCATCACAGTGAAGGGTGTTGTTACTTCAACCTCAAAGGGAGCTGGTGTGGCTACCTCAACTTCAATCGGTGACTGAGTTTGTACCAGGATAGGTGTGAGAGTGACTGGAGATGTTTTAGGATTATCCCCTTCTCGAATGAGTCCAATTGACTCCTCCGAGTCCCATTCTTCATCGGTCTCTATCACGTTTACCCCTTCACCCCTGTGATTCGGGAGAGGATTGTTACGGTCATTAGGTGCAGCCTCCTTTTCCTGTATGACTTTGGTGTCAATTAATATTTGAATCTTATCCTTCAATGTACGACACTCATCAATAGTATTACTATTCATGCCTGAGTGATAGGCACATTTCTTATTTGGGTTAATCCACTGGGAGGAGTTTTCCATAGCAACAACGGGAATGGGAGTGACATAACCGGCAACCTTCAGTCTCTCGTACAGTTGGTTAATCCACTGGGAGGAGTATTACCTCTAGGTCGTTCATCTCGATCTTTTCTGGATCTAGACCAGGATGAGACTACGTCTCTTCCTTGTGGTCTATAGTCCGACCTAGTGTTTTCAAACCTGCGGCGAATATCGCGTCCCGAGGGTCCTAAGTAAGGATCGTACCTGTTTTTACCTGATCTTCTATCTGATTCAGGACGTCTGGATCTGGAATGATCTTTATCTCTCGAACGAGCAATGATATCTTCTTCTATTCTGATTTTAGTA
>ML360399.1:0-14531 GCA_005239505.1 Nicotiana paniculata | reverse complement strand
AGTGTTTCCCCAAATTTTTTGACAAGGACTGATTCAATCTCTTGTTTTGTTAAGTCGTTGCTTTTTACCCCAGTAGTGAAAGCAGTCACATGGTCACATGGGTCAGTTGTTCCATCGTATTTGGGAACGTCAGGCATTTTAAACTTCTAGGGTATAGGCAAGGATGCCGCACTTGGCTTCCAAGGTTGTTGAGAATACCTACCAACATCAATGCCTTTGATGATAGGTGGTACTCCAGGAATTTGTTCGATGCGATCGTTCTGCTCCTTCATCTGTTTCTGCATGGTTAGCAGTAAATTTTGTAATTCTGAGTTATTAGATATACCTGGTCTCGTTTCGAGAGATTCATTAGGAGTATCTCCTCTTCCTGAGTTTGCCAACCCAGATTGAGGATTTTCCATGGTGATGGTATTATTGGGGGGTGGCGTCGGCGGTGTAGATAACGTTGCCGGTAATCCTCTCGCAAATTCTTGCAAAGCTTGGCTCACATACTCTGCAATCATTTGCTTCACACGATCTTGTTCCACAGTTTGATCATTATCACCATTGTTGTTAGTGGATCTTTCTAGGGATTGTTCCCTTGAACCACGTGGGGTTCCTGATGGCGATGGAACCTGCCACTCCTTTGCTGGTTGTTGTCGTTGGAGTTTGACATAGTTCAGAGAATATCACTTGAAAATCAAACAAAGATTATCAGATTCCCGGTAACGGAACCAATTTGTTTAACCAAAGAATTAGACCCTTTGATTAAAGCTATTTTTAAGATGAACACGGGTTAATGATAATCAAGGAAATAGAGAAAAATGAATAACAGACAATATTGCAGAAATATAGAAAAGCAAAGTCAATTATATTCGAGAATCAGATACCTTTACAAGCTGTATTCCCCTCCCTTATATAGGAGATTCCTATAACGTACAACTCTTGCTATGCTTACTCATTAATGACTAATTATGAAATTAATGAGGCATTACAAAGGATAATGGTAATTGGGGTGCGGTTACATAACGTTCGAGTAATCAATTGTGGGTCTTTGAATCTACCCATAGCTTTGTCTAGATTCATTCTGACCGTGCCTCTCCCCTGTTTTGAGCAGGTTGGGTTTCCCGTGGCTGATAAGCTCGAGGGTTTACTGAATCGTTCCTCTTTGTTCCGTACCTCTTCAAAGAATCACATCCAGCTGTTGCGTTTCCCTGTGTCCACGTGACTGGCTGAGTTGTCAAAAGCTGGCTTACATGTGAAACTCTTTTTTACCAATACAGAGATGCCGGTTTTTGGGCATTCGTGTTTTGTTGGTTGATGTCGGGGACGTTTAGGGTGAAGGAAAGGTTTGCCAAGTTCCGGACCTGCTCAAGCTCCCCTTGTAGCTCCAATATTTTTTGTTCCAAACGTAAGACCAAATCATTCTGCGTAGGAGTACTCCGACCGTCTGAAGTTTCAATGTTCTCTCCGTGGGTGACATTGTCTTTCCTAATACCACTCATATCATCCATTTTGGTTTTTCCTTTATTCTTTGGATCACTTGGTGGAGGAGGAGGTGGAGGAACTCTAGATCTGATGTGATATGCTAACGATGCCAGTATGCATGAACCAACCTTGAGGAATGGGAATAAGCAAAAGAAAAGAAAAACAAAAGGTAATCAAGTCAGTAAGGAGTATTAAAGGATGTTTGCGATATTGAATATGTGTTACAGAATCAGGTAATAAATTCGCGTCCTAATTTGAGGGACCTCATTGTGCCCGAGGTAGGCCTAAGCGACACACAGACTTGGAAAAAATTTATGCCAATAATTGCGTCATTTCATTAGTGTGAAAATGAGTCAAATCTTTACTAAAACGACAATAATGAGAAAAGTCACTAATGGTATGTGCCTTATTACAATCAAAATCTAAATGTATCTAGAAAGAAGTAAAGATATGTTTCCTAATCTAATTGGCCCCAGAGGGACCTTCTCCATGCTTGACCTTCTTGGATCAATCAATCAAGTTCCCTAGGTCGTGCATGTCCAATAGTAGATAAGCCCTTTCTAGATGCCATCCTTCATTGCCTTCCGTGTTTTGACAATCCGAGAGTCTCTTCCTCATCTTCCCCTCGAGTTACATTAGCCCTTGGTCCAAATATTCCAACCTCTCTGTTAATTTAGTAGCAATTTCTTTCCATTCGTTGATTGCTTCCATATCCACTTTGTGCTGTTCCAAATGCCTAACTTCATACTCAAAAACCCTCTTGCGCAACATCCTATACTTGACTTGTGCTTCAACAGTGTCGTCTATAACCCTATTTTTTAGATTAATCCCTAGCTTGACGTCTCCCACTATTTCATCTATCAACCATGATGGGTAGAAGTACACATGGCCGACATGATACCTGTCTGGCTCGATAGTATCTTGCTCCACAATGACAATTTGATTCCACATATGCTGCGCCTCGAATTTTAATGGAATGGTGTTACCTTTAAAGTCTGATTTGTACTGGACCATGTTGGAAACCCGAGGTATAACCTGCTTTCTTCCCTCCTGCCTCATTACCCTTATAGGAGCATAATGATAGATTCCTCTTAACCTGATCAACACTAGATGAGTGGTTTCTCTTGTCCTGATGATGAACTCGCTGCTAGGGAACCATTCGAACATCCAATGTACCTTTTCGTCAGTCAAATTGCTGAAGAAGCACACCCGGCTCACATCACTTCCAGGTTGCTCAAACCTATCTAGGATAAATGTCATTTTTTTGGATGATGGTAGGCTATGTTTTCATTCAATGGTCTTCACAGAAGCTCTTGACGATATTCACCTCTCTGGAAATTTTCTAATAACCAAACCTGCGTCAACAAATTACAGCCCTCAAAGTGCCCAAACCCTTGCTTGCATCGATCTAGAGCTCGGTACATTTTGGCCAAGATCATGGGGATGATAGTGTAAATTTGTCCCTCAATTCCTTCCATTAGAGTCCTAGAGACCATGGCTAAGAGAGTGTGGATCTTTCCCACTTTCATCGGAAATATCAGCAACCCCAAGAAACACACAATGAACACAAAAACTCGGCGGTGTGTCCAACCCAAAGAAGTAATGGCAAGTTCATCATGGTGAAATAGATATGACTTGCTATGCCCATAACTTTCATAAAGGAATTCAAATGGTATGTATGACTTCTTTAGATAGAGTAACTCATCATTTTTCTTGAAACCCATCATTTTTAAAAAACCGCGGGGAGTGCGATTTTCGGGTACCAATAAACACAGACTATCCCATGGCAGCCTAGCGAAGAATCCTATTTCCTCTAAGAGAGGAGTCATTTCTATGTCACCAGAGCGGAAGATAGCTCTTTTCTCATCCCAAAACATAGTGACGACCTGAATCAATGCATTATTTGGCCGAATGTCCAATAAGGAGGGTAAATTTCCGAGGAGCCTTTTCACTGGGTGAGAGGTTCTTCCACCAATCAAGCAACAAAGGTGGGATGTTTTGAACCATGCCGAACCTGGGGACTTTGTGCCTCATTTTTCACAAAACAAATAGAGTTAGACCCTTTCCCCCTCCAGATCTACCTATTTACACATTAATGATCAACATACCGACACATTTTCTCCAAGTAATGCACATAACGTGATGGTGTCCATTGGGATTATGAAAATCCCGTCGGACTTTGTGATGACCCAAAGGGTCATCTTATGGTTTAAGACTCCATTTCGGGTTCGTTATCCTTAGAAACATTATTTTTATTCACCTCGATTTGCGTGCATAGTCAGGGCGTGAATCCGGAAAGCCTTTATGTGAAAATATATGAAATAATAATTTTTGAGAGTTAAATTTAATTTTTAGTTGACTTTGGTCAATATTTTGAGTAAACGGATCCGTACCCATGTTCCGACGGTCCCGGGAGGTCCGCAGTAAAATATGGGACTTGGGCGTATGCCCGAAATCGAATTCCGAGGTCCCTAGCTCGAGAAATGAATTTTTGATGAAAATTGTTAAACTGAAATTTAAAGGAATTAAAGAAATTGATTAATGCTTGAACTTGTTGGAATCGGGCCCGTATTTTGGTTCTAGAGCCCGATACAGATCTATTATAACATATATGTCATATCTGTAAAATTTGGTGGAAATCGGAGTTTATTTGACGTGATTCGGACGTCTGGTTGAGAAGATAGTGAATTTGAAATGTTCTTAAGGAATTCATGAGTTTTGATGCTAAATCCGTAGTTTAGGTGTTATTTTAGCGATTTGATCACACGAGAAGTTCGTAGGATGTTTTTGGACTTGTGTGCATGTTAGGTTTGGAGCCCCGAGGGCTCGGGAACCATCCGCGCGATGCGCGAGTTAAGTTAACTCTCAACAATGGCTACTGGTGCACCTAATCCGGTGTGCCCTCACCTGTGAGCTTTTGAATGCAGGTGCGAGTGACAGCCTGCAAATGCGGCCCATGCAAGCTTCCCATGTTCTGCAGATGCAGACTTCCTCCGCAGAAGCGGAACATTGTCTGCGGGTGCGACCCCAGTGGACATTCCATTTTCCGCAGAAGCGGAAGCCCTCCCGCATGTGCGCAAGCGCAGGTGCGACCCAAGAACCACAAGTGCTGCGGTGCGAGGGTTGGGTGTCGCGCCCTCCTCTCTTCTCCCTCTCCTTTCGGATCGATCAGGGTATTCGACATTATTGGGACAACTCGTTTCCTTTTGGGAAAGGTGTAAGGAATTGAAGAGTCGCCACCTAACTAATTAAGGTGCGTTAGGGCACCTGCTAAGGGTCATTTACAAACACAGATTGGATAACCAGAGATAGGGTAAGGGCTTGAAATTACTTCAAAGGGAAGGTGTTAGGCACCCCTCGAAGTTCACAACTGTTGTTCCAGGCCAAACAAACTTTGTGAATTTGAAAACAGGTAGCACATAAACAATAAAAGCACATAGGTAAACAAATAAAGGTTTTTGAGAAGATTCGCAGTCTAAGCACACATATGTGCTAAAGATAGGGGGTCCTAGGTTATTTATCCTATAGGATCATATCCATGCAATGCCCGGTAATCACTCCTCAATGAGGGGTTAAACGTTGCATTAGCGCACATGTCATTATATCCATGTCTACCCTTTCCCACCCCTTAGTGGTTATTAAGCGAGTTTATTTAACGACCTCTATGCGTGCTGTTACTCGTCCCTTCTTAATGGTCCTGGAGGAGATTAGGACCTCTACCTATAGGCAGTTCTAGACAGACCCCTAAGATTTAAAAAGGAGAAAATACTAGGCGACAGACAAGAACAAATAGGAATTTAGTCGATAAAGGCAGGAAAGAGCAATTAAGAGGCTCAGATTTACCTCCACAGGTAATGCATGTAATCAGCACGACTCAAAACACAAACAAGGGAAGTATTATTAAACAACATCCTAAAACATGATGTCTAACTGAATATCAAAACATAGAAGATCTGCAGTTTTATTTTATAAACCCAGAAGCAGGGGCCCTAATCAGTTTGCCTACTTATTTTAAGACTGTTAATCATTAAGCAGTAAACACAAAAGCAACAATTTTCCACTTTTATAAAGGTTGGTTATCTAAGGCTTGCCTAGGCGTGGGGGGAAATGCACAATAGTTTCCAGAATTATTAAAACAGTTTAGAAGTTGTTGTACCTAAAGCATGTTGTTCTAAGTGTTGCAAAGACACATGGGTTATTACCAGTTTTACTAACACAAGATAATCATATGTGAGACTGTCTTATGTCCCTTTTTCATGCATAATTAGTTTAGCTAGGTGTGACTTAGTGAGATCCTAAAACAGGGTATCTAGTATGAACATTATAAGATGCAGAATGATTTAGGGGTCCTTGGCAATTAGTGAAAATAGTAAGACATAGATTCAGGAGTGCTAATTAAAAGAAAGTCACAGAATCAGAAGTGCTCTAGGGGATTCATGGGGTTGGGAGATAGTATAGCATAGGATTTCATACTAAACATGATTGAGCACAACATCAAGACAACTTAGGGTGACAAATCAATAGGTGCATACCAGAACTAGGCAACCAGTACACAAGCATCAAAACAGAGTTGAGTCACATTGAGTCAGATTACAGGTTTATAAGAACATGCTAACCCTAAAGATTTAAGACATAACTAGCATACTAGATGAAGCAATGATGCAAGGAGGTCAATTACATGTTGAACCGCAAAACAATAGTTAGAAACATATTAGGAACATGATAAACTGAAGCAGTAAAAGAAACATATTGGTTTTGGGACTTGAATTGAAAATAAGAACATACCAGTAAAGAGAGAGTAAACACAAAAGTGAAGGGACAAGAGAGCACAATAGTTAGCCTTGGCTTGCATCCGGCTAACTCAGAATAATGGTAAGTGACACAAAAAGAGAGCAGAAAGCTTTGAGTGTGAGAGATAGTTTTTGAACCAAATGTGTTCGTGTGTGTGTGTGTTGGTGAATGAGAGAGCATTATATATATATATATAGTAGTTTGAAACTAGGTAGAATAAGGTAAGAATCACAATTAGGCAGTAAATTATGGAACTCAGAACCAATTAGAGCAAAATTAGTGCAAGTACTCCATTGATTAAGGGAGTTAACTTTAAACGGTAAGAACATGTAACAAATAAGGAAATAAATCAATGTGTAGCTGGAGCATAACAGATAAGGAAACAATTCAAACAGTGCAAGTACAGAACAAATACTTAGGACTAGGTACATAAGGTTCTAATTAAGGAAATATCATAAGAATAAATTAACATTATAGTCAACCATAAAATAAGGCAAGGAAATAACTTAGAGGTTGGAAATCAGTACAAGATATCATCACAGGAAATCAGTAAAAGATGTTAATCACAGAAAATTAGGGATTCATATAGGAACAATACTGATTAAGGGGAGAATTACCACTAAATTTCTATGAACAAACGAAATAAACACATAATAAGCAAGAAGAAGTAAAATCAGAAACATAGTAAAGTAAGAATCACATAGAATCAGGGATTCAACTAGAGAAGATAGAACTGATTAGAGGAATTAACAGAATAAACATAATATAAGTGGAAGAAGCAAGAATCAGAAACCTTACTGAACATAATAGGGTAAAATCACAGAAACTCAGAGTGTTCATGAGAAACAAGCACACGAACATATTACCAAAGACGGACTCAGAATTATAACAAGTGTTAAAACTAAGGTTTTATGATAACAAGTTATGACTAAAAAGCAATTTTAACAAAAGGTCATTTTAAACATCAGAGAACAACATTAAAAGACCAGAAATATAATTTGAAGAAAAGTTCCGGAAACCCTAATGGAAAAATAAAGTGACGCTTTGAGAAATAGAAAGGTTTTTCATGAAACAAACGAAAATAGCTCAGAAAGACACCAGATTTGTTATAGATCTAAGAGTTACAGTAGAAGAGGTTAGCATTTTCTATAAAATAACCCAGAAATAGAGAGACCGTCTTAGAAACCCATAGGTTTAGCCGGAAAAAAGGAAAGATCTTACTTGATCGAGCCATGGTGGCCTGAGAATGGTGAGCACAGGCCCAGGGGTGCGTGGAATGGCCACTGGTCCCTTGAGGACCTCAAAGAAGGCAGGAATCCCGGCACAGGAGAGCCATTAAGGCTGGAGGATGGTGGTATTAGGGTTAGGGCAGAGAGTGTTAGGTAATCCCCCATAGTCGTGGAACCTTGGTCTTCCGTCTGCTTCTTCTTTAACATGGGCAGAATATGCCGGCTGGTTATAGATCTTCACTGGAATAGGATCAATGAATTTCTTATCTGGGTGTTGTATCATGAATGATAGAGTGACCAATGCATCGGCAAAATCGTTCTGAATTCTGGGGACGTGCCGAAATTCTGTCTTCGTGAACCTCTTTCTCAATTCCTGCACAAGGTGCAGATACGACAGTATCTTGGAATTCTTGGTAGCCCATTCTCATTGTACTTGGTGTATTAGTAGATTTGAGTCAAGAATTACTAACAACTCCTGGATATTCATGTCAATGGCCATATTGAGCCCTAAGATGCAGGCTTCATATTCTGCCATATTGTTGGTGCAGGGAAATCCGAGTTTGGAAGATACCGGGTAATGTTGACCCGTTTCCGATATCAGGACACTCCAATGCCGACTCTTTTGAAATTGGCTGCTCCGTCAAAGAACATTCTCTAACCGTCATAGGATTCTGCTATGTCTTCTCCTATGAATGACACTTCTTCATCGGGAAAATACGTTTTTCAGGGGTTTGTATTCTCCTCCCATAGGATTATCGACAAGATGATCTGCCAATGCTTTCCCCTTGACCGCCTTCTAAGTCACATAGACAATGTCGAACTCACTCTGTAGGATTTTCCATTTGGCCAGCTTGCCAGTGGGCATGGGATTCTGAAAGATATACTTCAAGGGATCCATCCTTGATATGAGATATGTTGTGTAGGCACAGAAGTAATGCCTCAGCTTCTGGGCTGCCCAGGTCAGAGCACAGCAGGTACGTTCCAGTAGAGAATACCGTGCCTCATATGGAGTGAACTTCTTACTCAGGTAATAAATAGCATGTTCCTTTCTTCCTGTCTCATCATGCTACCCCAGAACGCAGCCAAAAGCTTCATCTAATACCGCATGGTAGAGTAGCAAGGGTCTACCTGGCTCTGGCGGGACCAAAACTGGTGGCGTTGACAAGTATTGCTTGATTTTGTCAAAAGCTTTCTGACAATCCTCGGTCCATTTGGTCGCAATATCTTTCTTTAGTATCTTGAAGATTGGTTCACATATAACCGTGGACTGGGCTATGAATCGGCTGATGTGACTTAGTGAGATCCTAAAATAGGGTATCTAGTACGAACATTATAAGATGCAGAATGATTTATATGCAAAATTCCTAAAAAAACACGATTTCTAGATGCACAGAAAGTTACAATATGATTTCAGAATATGGAGTAGAAATAGTTTTCATGTTAATGTTGTTATTTAGCCTAGAAGCATGATTTCTAAGTGATGAAAATAATGTCAAATGAGATGCTGAAACAGTAAACCTAAAAACATGATATCTAATGCATGACATGCTTAGAATGTATTGGTCCTAAACATGGATTCTAATGCGCACATAGAAATGTAAGCCTAAGGCATGGTTTTTACCCCATTGATATCGACAACAGACATGGCTACCCTCCCCTTTTCATTGTCAATCCCCAATATTCATTTACAATAATTATTACAAACCAATGTGAATGAATTGCATAAATAGATAAAGGAAAAAATGAAGTTACACTATAGGGAGCCTGAAAACAGGTGCAGATTCTCAGAACCTCAAATGCCCAAATGTTTCATAGCCTTTCTCATATCCGGGTGTGTCAGAGTTTCCTAAGGACATCAAGGGATCCCGAGTAGTGCTCACACCCAGATTTCACAACCATAATTGAGTAACTGAAGTGTGGAAGTGCCAGCTCTAATGCATCAGAGTTACGAGAGATCTCACAGGAATCCTAAGGCAGTCATACACTTGAGGGGTAGAACTTAAGGACCTACGAGTAGAGTGAGAGTGGTTGAAATAGTTTTGAAAAGGTTTAACAGGAGAGCAGTATTTGAAAAAGAGACCAAGTTGAAGTAGTTTTATAAAATAGGAGAATTGTTTAGTAAAACAGCTTTTGAAAACAGTTGTGTAATTTAAACAAACAACAGGTCAGTCAAACAAGTTCAACAATACTCAAAGAACAAACCTTCACATAGGGATAACTGGCGATTGGGGACAAGTAGAGCAGGTATGGTGAACACATAACAGAAAGGGGTCCTTGGAAAGTAATGCAAATAGTAAGACATAGATTCAGGAGTGCTAATTAAAACAAAGTCACGAAATCAGAAGTGCTCTAGGGGATTCATGGGGTTGGGAGATAGTATAGTATAGGATTTCATACTAAACATGATTGAGCATAGCATCAAGACAACTTAGGGTAACAAATCAATAGGTGCATAGCAGAACTAGGCAACCAGTACACAAGCATCAAAACAGAGTTTAGTCACATTGAGTCAGATTACAGGTTTATAAGAACATGCTAACCCTAGAGTTAAGACATAACTAGCATACTAGATGAAGCAATGATGCAAGGAGGTGAATTACATGTTGAACAACAAAACAATAGATAGAAACAGATTAGGAACATGATAAATTAAAGCAGTAAAAGAAACATATTGGTTTTGGGACTTGAATTGAAAATAAGAACATACCAGTAAAGAGACAGTAAACACAAAAGTGAAGGGACATGAGAGCACAATAGCTAGCCTTGGCTTGCATCTGGCTAACTTAGAATAATGGTAACTGACACAGAAAGAGAGCATAAAGCTTTGAGTGTGAGCGATAGTTTTTGAACCAAATATGTTCGTGTGTATGTTGGTGAATGAGAGAGCATATATATATATATATATATATATATATATATTAGTAGTTTGAAACTAGGTAGAATAAGGTAAGAATCACAATTAGGCAGTAAATTATGGAACTCAGAACCAATTAGAGCAAAATTAGTGCAAGTATTCCCTTGATTAAGGCAGTTAACTTCAAATGGTAAGAACGGGTAACCAATAAGGAAAGAAATCAATGTGTAACTGGAGAATAATAGATAAGGAACAATTCAAACAGTGCAAGTACAAAACAAGTAATTAGGACTAGGTACATAAGGTTCTAATTAAGGAAATATTATAAGAATCAATTGACAGTATGGTCAACCATAAAATAAGGCGAGAAAATAACTTAGAGGTCGGAAATCAGTAAAAGATGTCATCATAGGAAATCAGTAAAAGGTGTTAATCATAGAAAATTAGGGATTCAAATAGGAACAATACTGATTAAGGGGAGAATTAACATAAAATTTCTATGAACAAACGAAATATACACATAATAGGCAAGAAGAAGTAAAATCAGAAACATTGTAAAGTAAGAATCACATAGAATCAGAGATTCAACTAGAGAAGATAGAACTGATTAGAGGAATTAAAAGAATAAACATAATATAAGCGGAAGAAGCAAGAATCAGAAACCCTACTAAACATAATAAGGTAAAATCACAAAAACTCATAGTGTTCATGAGAAACAAGCACACGAACATATTACCAAAGATAGACTCAGAATTATAACAAGTGTTAAAACTAAGGTTTTATGATAATAAGTTATGACTAAAAAGCAATTTTAACAAAAGGTCGTTTTAAACATCAGAGAACAACATTAAAAGACCAGAAATATATTTTGAAGAAAAGTTCCGGAAACCCTAATGGAAAAATAAAGTGACGCTTTGAGAAATCGAAAGGTTTTTCATGAAATAAACGAAAATAGTTCAGAAAGACCCCGGATCTGTTATAGATCTAAGAGGTACAGTAGAAGAGGTTAGGGTTTTCTAGAAATAACCTAAAAATAGAGAGACCGGCTTAGAAACGCATAGGTTTAGCCGGAGAAAGGAAAGATCTTACTCGATCGAGCCATGGTGGCCTGAGAATTGTGAGCACAGGCCCAGGGGTGAGTGAAATGGCCACTGGTCCCTTGAGGACCTCAAAGAAGGCAGGAATCCCAACACAGGAGAGCCATTAAGGCTGGAGGATAGTGGTAAGCCCCCATAGTCAACGACATGAGAGCACCGACGAGGGGGAATTAGGGTTAGGGCAGAGAGCATTTGAGAGAATAAGATAGAACTGATTAGAGGAATTAACAGAATAAACATAATATAAGCGGAAGAATAAAGAATCAGAAACCCTACTGAACATAATAGGGTAATCACAGAAATTCAGAGTGTTCATGAGAAACAAGCACACGAACATATTACCAAAGACAGACTCAGAATTATAACAAGTGTTAAAACTAAGGTTTTATGATAACAAGTTATGACCAAAAAGCAATTTTAACAAAAGGTTGTTTTAAACATCAGAGAACAACATTAAAAGACCAGAAATATATTTTGAAGAAAAGTTCCGGAAACCGTAATGGAAAAATAAAGTGACGCTTTGAGAAATCGAAAGGTTTTTTCATGAAACAAACGAAAATAGCTTAGAAAGACCCCAGATCGGTTATAGATCTTAGAGGTACAGTAGAAGAGGTTAGGGTTTTCTAGAAAATAACTTAAAAATAGAGAGACTGGCTTAGAAACCCAAAGGTTTAGTAGGAGAAAGGAAAGATCTTACTTGATCGAGCCATGGTGTCCTGAGAATTGTGAGCACAGGACCAGGGGTGAGTGAAATGGCCACTGGTCCCTTGAGGACCTCAAGAAGGCAGGAATCCCGGCACAGGAGAGCCATTAAGGCTGGAGGATGGTGGTATGCCCCCATAGTCAACGACATGAGAGCACCAGCGAGGGGGAATTAGGGTTAGGGCAGAGAGCGTTTGAGAGAAGAAGAGAGGAGATGACGGCGGAGTGTGAGAGGAGAAATGAGAGAATGAGGGTTTGGGGGGGGGGGGTAGACTATTAGGTTAATTATGGAAAGGGGGGATCTGGTCCGTTGATAAAAAATTAATCAACGGTCCAGATTAAAGAAAACATTGGGTCGGAGGATTAATGGATTTGGGCTTGGGGTATTTGGGCTTAATTTAATCAGGTTTGGGTCTGGTCTATTAGGGAGTGATTAACCAATTTAGGCTAAAATTGAAAAAGGCATGGGCTATTTGTTAAATACCCAGATAGTTTAATTAAAATAGTATTATAAGGTAAGTACTATTTATAAAAATGAATCATATGCATGGAAATAACTTAAAATGGTTATTTGATATTTAAAAATATAGAAGGCTAATTTCTGGTAAAAAAAATAGTATAAAATTACATGCTTAGGCTATAATTGCAGAGTTATTGCAATTATAGCCAAAAGATGTCAATTTGACTAATTATGAAATAATTTGATCTTATTAGGACCATAAACAATGATTTAAATCAAGAAATTCCTTTGAAATAATTTGTGATGCTATTTTGTAATTATTTATTGGAAATAAAATGCTAGATAAATTAGACAAAATATAGGAAAATTATGGAAAAATACCAATCGTTGTTAATGCATGATTTTGAAGGTACATATGCAATTTGAAAAATATTTTGGGAAAAATTGGGTATCAACATCAGGCAGTGAGTTCACTTTAATTAGAACTCCAGCTGTTTTTCTTCTTATTTTTCACAAGGGTAGAAGACTTAAAGCGATTTTCTCAAGACCTTTTCTTCCAAAAATCATATGTAAGTGTTCATTAACTCTTCTCTTTCGATTACCAAATGTTTTTCATCACATTTCAATCAAAAATCAAGAATTTTCATGGTAGAAATTGGGGTTTGGGTAGAACTAGAAAATTTTGTAAAAATCGAATTTTGACCTTGAATTGGGGTTGAATTTAGAAAATAATTACATACTCGGGCTCGGGGGTGAATGGGTAAACAAAATTTGGTCCGAACCCCGAGTTTGGACCAAGCGGGCCCGGGGTCATTTTTAACTTTTTTTGAGAAAACTTAGGAAAACCATAATTTTTCAGTAAAGTTAGTTCCTTTAGCACTAATTAATGATATTGAACTAATTATGATTAGATACGAGTGAGTTGAAGCCCAATTCCAAAGGAAAAGCAGTTCTTGAGCAGTGAGTGGCCTGTGAATTCGAGGTAAGTATTGTGTCTAACCTTAGCTTGAGGGAATAGGTATTGTGTGACTACTTGTTACCTGTTTTGTTGCTAAATCCAATCTATAGGTGAGGTGACGAGTACCGTTACGTTGTGGTCAGGTCATAACATGCGAGTGAAAGTAAATTAGGCTCGAAACTTACTCAGTACATGGGGCCGGTTTTACTAATACTACACTTTGCACTTCTTGTGCAGATCCAGGTATCGGTCAGAGCTGATTCTTTGAGCATAGTTGAGTTTTTACACGGGGACACGAGGTAGATCTGCTGGCGTCCGCAGATTCCTGGAGTCTTACCTTATTTACTTAGATATTGTTTTATTTCATTCAAAACAAAGACATATATCTTTCAGTCCATTTATTTGTAGTACTCTTTAGTAGTTCGTGAATTGTGACACCAGACCCTGGGTAGTTATATAGTATATATTTAGTTCGTGGTTCAGTTTATTTATTCGGCTATTATTCATGAAGTTATTTATTGGGAAATATTAGATTCAATATTCATTTTTTTGAATAATCACTATCCTGTGGGTTGGGAATTTGGGTCGTGAAAAGTTGGTATCAGAGCTCTAGGTTTCCTAGGTCTCACAATTCACGAACAAGCTTAATAGAGCCTGAGGGATCGATACGGAGATGTCTGTACTTATCTCTCAGAGGCTATAAAGTTAGGAACAAACTCATTTTATTTCTACTCTGTCGTGCGGTTCTTGTTATCTCAATACTGATTGAAATCTTCTATTCTCTCGATATGGCGAGAACACGTGTTTATTCTTCCGCTGACCAATAATCAGGTCCTCTAGCAGAAGCATCTCCTACTAGGTGTAGAGGCCGAGGCCATGCCAAAGGCCGCGATAGGGGCATGATTCAGCCCATTGCTGTTGGTTGATTTCCCAATGCACACGCAAGTGTACGTGGTCGACAAGTAATATAGGA
>MDKI01184336.1:0-19576 GCA_005239505.1 Nicotiana paniculata | reverse complement strand
TCTTAATCAATGTCTATGAAATAAATACTAATACTAATAAAGGAAGGGAAATGGAGAAGCTCCGGGCACTGAACAACTACCTCGAAATCCCGTAAGCTGCAGAATACGAACGAAGACAGCTACTACTCCGAACTGGTACCTGGATCTGTGCACATAGGCATAGGGAGTAATGATGAGTACGCCAACTCAGTAGTAATGAAAATAAATCACAGTCTGAGAAATTCGAAACACACAGCACAGATACACCAATTCACAAAAACAGTAAAACACCAAGTCACCATAAATTATTCATCAAATACATAGTTCGAAAACCAATTTCCAGAAATCCTTTTAAACAAGTATAATTTCGATATATCTCAGTAAAACTCTCAGTAAAATCAGTTTGAAAAATGAAGTGAATCACAGTCAAAAACTCAGTAAAATCATCATATCTGCCCCTCGGGCCATAATCGTTTCTTGTAACAATTTCCCTCAGCACCTCACCATCACTCAGTATCAGCCCACCGGGCAACCTCACAGTCACTCAGTATCAGCCCAGCGGGCAAACTCACAGCCACTCAGTATCAGCCCCGCGGGCATCACTCGCACTCAATAGGTACCTGCTTTCACTAGGGTGTGTATAGACTCCGGAGGGGGCTCCTACAACCCAAGCGCTATAACAAGCCACATTATGGCATAAATCACTCACAATATTGGCCCTCGACCTCTCTCGTATCATAACATCCTCACAATATTAGCACGCGGCCTCACTCAGTCAGACACTCTCAACATGCCACTCGGGCCATCATTGTACCGGGTTCTCGACCCAAAACAGTGTTTCATTTTCAAGAAATAATATCAAAATACTCTTGAGTGTCAAAACAATTATCAAGAAAAGACTGAGTGGAAATCATAACATATGAAGTGAGTAAAATAGTAAAAACAGCCCACAAGGGGTAAACAGATCGGCACTAGGCCCCAAACATGACTTCCAGCCCAAATATATAAAAATATATTAATACTATTAAGCATAGGATTTAAAATCGGGTTCGAAACTCAATAGTTTCCTAAAAAGGAATATATTTCTAAATTTCCAATCATTGCACTCCAAAATCTGTGAAAGGATGCAAAGTCCGGGGTTTCATACCCTCAGGATAGAATTTAAAGACATTACTTAACTCAAACTAGCCCGAAAAGTTACTCTGCAACCCGCTTGCCCCTCGAATCAACTTCCGAGCTCTCCAAATCTACCAAGTTCAGATTTTTATCATCAAATTATGCTTAAGGAATGAATTCCAATTGAAAAGTACCAATTTTAGCATAAATCCCGAATTTAGCCAAAACCCGACCCCCGGGCCCATGTCTTGGAACTCGACAATTTTTATACCAAAATTTTCTTCATCCTCTCACGAGTCCGTACATATAAAGAACGTTAAAATCAGAGTTTGTTTGACCCCTCATATTGACCCCTAAAGGTCTCATAATCTAAAGCCCTAACTCCACCTTTTTCTACTGATTTTCATGAACTTAACACTGATATTAAGGTCTTTAATCACCTACAATCGAGTTAATGAGTCCAAAAAGCTTACCTCAATGATGCACCAACGTTTCCCTCTTCAAAATCCCTCAAAAACCTCGGAACCAGCACAACAATAGTGGAAAAAGGGTTAAAATTCGTGAAGTCTCCTTTTTATACTTTCTGCCCAGGTACTTCTGCACCTGCGGACTTGCACCTGCGGTCAAATCAACCGCACCTGCGACTTTTCATTAAACCGATCAAACTACGCACCTGCGACTCCACTTTCGCACCTACGACCTCGCAGGTGCGGTCAAGGGTCCGCATCTATGATGCTCTCCTAGGCTTGCTCAATCTCACACCTGTGGAGCCTTCTGTGCTCCTTCGGGCCCGCCCCTGCGATCAAACATCCGCAGGTGCGGAAACAACAGTGAATTCACACCAGGAGCTATTTTCTGTAAATTTCCAACTCTGAACTTCCCTTTAACTATCCGAAATCAATCCCGAGCCCCTCGGGACCCCAAACAAATATACCAACATATCATATATGATCATTCAAATTTAGTTGCACTCCCGAAACACTAAAAATAACATCAAAACACCAAAATCACATCAAATTCAAGCCTAAGAACTTTGAAATTTCTAAAATCCACCAACGATACCGAAACTATCCAAAACAACTCCGATTGACCTGAAATTTTGCAGACATATCCAAAATGATATTACGAACCTGTTCCACTGTCGGAATTCTATTCCGACCCTGATAGCCTAATTTCCACTGCCAACCAAAAATTACCAAAAACTAACTTTCGCCAATTCAAGCCTAATTCTACACCAGTCCTCACAAAAATATTCCGAACACACTCATAAGTCCCAAATCACCTAACAAAGCTATACGAGCCATAAAATCCGCATTCCGAGGTCGTTTACTGATAAATCAACTCTCAGTTAACTTTTCCAACTCTAAGGCTATTTTTAAAGACTAAGTGACTAAATTCTCATTATAATTATTCCGATTCCGAGCCTATCTCTAACACATCAAGAACAGTTTAACCAAGCTATGACAAGGCAATAACAGTAATTATAATACAGGTTCTACGTAACGACCGACCGGGTCATTACAAATACCTCTACCTCAACCCGTATAATATTCACCTCTTCCCTTTGTAGTGATGCCTCGGCCTCGCAATCGAACCATTATCTGTATCAAGAAAAGAAAATTTCTAGTTGCAAGTCATCATTAAACACATTCAAGACTTATGTAGGTAAGGGAGGGTTATGACTTAAACAACAGGTGTGCAGGTATTGGGTTCTGTGGTCTGCACATTTTTTAAGTGCGACCGCATAATAGAAGTGTGGTCCGCACATTTTTGATGCGCGGCCGCAGAATGACCATCAAAATTCAGAGGCTCAAAATCCTCTATGAAGACAATGCGATGCTTGTTTTTTGGCCACAGGAGAAATCTGCGGTCTGCACAATTTAAATTGCGGCCTCCTTGAGGTTTCTGCAGTCCGCACAATTAAAGTGCAGCCGCAGATTCACTTGCTTCGATAGGTCACCCAAACTCCTAATCTGCAGACCGCACAAATTCAAGTGCGGCCGCATATTTCAAAAACTACAAACAGTCAAACTTTTCTACTTAGATTTTTGAATTACTTGCACAACTAGGCATGACAACATGGTATAAACACGCAATTTCACTAACTGAATCCCATTAGAGCATGTATTATGATTACCTAGTTCATATCTACCCCACGTGGACACATGGATGAACTCTAATAATAAAAGGCCTAAAAGAAACTAAAATTTTAAACGTTAAACTAACACACAAATTCAACATGAAATGAAGCATACCATATAGAGTGAGTGTACTGGGTGTATAAGCACATGTGGTTGTGTGGGGGGATAGTGAAAATCGCTCAAGAAAGTTTCAGAGTTACAGTGATTTCTAGGAGAGGGAAAAGTGTAAAATGAACTCAAGTTTCCTATTTATACTAAAAGTCTTAACAGGGAAAAGAGTCGAGTGTGGCCGTGGATTTTCAATTGCGGTCTGCACTCTATCACTTGGGGAAGCATGCTCTGCTCTTAATGTGCGGTCCGCACATTTTTGGGTGCGGCCGCAGATTTCATGTGCGGTCGCAAATCATCCTCCACACTGACAAGCTCAAACTTCATAAAGTTAACATTTTAAAACTTTTTCAATATTCCAATTGTGCGGTCCGCATGAGAAATGTGCGGCCGCGATTACCCTCCTGCTTTGACACAAATAAAGTGTGGTTCGTAAATCTTTGAACAATTAGCCATTTTGTAATTTACCCTTCTTTCCAGTCACGCTCAACCCTGTTGCACACTTCAAATCAAGTTAGAACACAAATGACACCTAACTACAAAAGAAAAAGGAAAAGAACATGGGTTGCCTCCCAAGAAGCGCCTGATTTAACGTCGCGACAGGATGCAAAATACCTCAAGTGAAGTGAATGACCGCCACCACATGTCTATCTCCACCCTTTCCTAGTAGTGCTTCACTCGGTGAACATTGACTCAGAATACTTCATTGTTTCTATTCTTCAATTCTAATGCACCAAAAGGTGTCATACCAACAATTTCAAATGGACGAATCCACTTGGATTTTAGCTTCCCGAAAAACATCAAACTTGAGTTAAACCGCAATACAAGATCGTCCACCTTGAACTCTTTGTTCCAAATGTATTTGTCATGAAGATATTTCATCTTTTCTTTGTACAAGGATGAACTCGCATATGCATGGCACCAGAACTCATCTAATTTATTCAAATGCGCAACCCTCAAGTTAGCGGCTACATCCCAATCATGATTCAACTTCTTTAGAGACCATATGCCTTGTGCTCCAGCTCCACCGGAAGATGAAAAGCTTTTCCAAACACCAAATGATACGAAGACATTCTGATAGGTTTTTTGTAAGCCATCCAATAACCCCATAACGCATCATCAAGCTTCTTGGACCAATTCGTTCGATTAGCATTCTCTATTTTAGACAGGATACTCTTTATCTCTCGATTGGATACTTCCACTTGCCAACTAGCTTGTGAGTGATAGGGAGTCGTGACCTTGTGAGTAACACCATACTTGCTAATCTAAGTGTCAAAAGTTTTGTTGCAAAAGTGTGACCTCCCATCTCTTATTATTGCACATGGAATACCAAATCTTGTGAAAATGTTCTTCTTCTAGAAGGACACTACACTCCTCGCCTCGTTGTTGGGTAAAGCTATGGCCTCAACCCATTTGGACACATAATCCACCACGACCAAGATGTAGTTGTTTCCACAAGAAATCACAAAAGTTCCCATGAAGTCAATTCCCCAAACATCGAAAATATCAATCTCCAAGTTGGTGAGAGGCATTTCCTTTTTCTTTGAGATTCCACCGGCCCGTTGACATTCATCACATCTTTTTACCAACTCGCTAGCATCCTTTTGAAGTGTAGGAGAATAGAAACCACAACTAAGCACTTTGGACACCGTTGTTGCTCCACCATGATGACCACCATATGGAGAAGAATGACAAGTCCCAAGAATAAAACCTTGCTCTTCTTCCGGTACACACCTCCTAATCACCCCATCCATGCAAATATGGAAAAGGTATGGTTCATCCCAATAATAACCTTGACAATCCCTTTTGAGCTTTTTCCTTTGGCTTGAAGAGAACTCATTCGGAGTGATTCCACACACAAGAAAATTTGCTAAGTCCGTGAACCATGGCACCTCGTTCATTGAAATTGCCAAAAGTTGCTCATTAGGGAAGGAGTCATTGATTTCAAGGCCATCATGCCGTCTCCCCTCCTCCTCCAAACGAGACAAGTGGTCCGCCACTTGGTTTTCACTATCGCTCCTATCTTGGAAGTCAATATCAAATTCTTGTAACAAGAGTACCCATCTTACCAATCGAGCTTTGGATTCCTTTTTGCTCATAAGATAACAAAGCACCGCATGGTCTGTGTGGACAATGACTTTTGCACCCATCAAGTACGGGCGGAACTTCTCAATTGCAAACACAATAGCAAGGAGCTATTTCCCATAACAGTATAGTTGACTTGGGCACTATTCAAGGTTTTACTAGCATAGTAGACCAGATGGAAAATTATGTTAATACATTGCCCAAACATCCCCAACCGCTACGTCACTTGCATCACACATAAGTTCAAAAGGCACACTACAATTTGGGCGGTGATGATGGGAGTAGTTGTCAACTTGAGCTTCAACAATTCAAAATCTCTCATGCATCATCATTGAAATTAAACTTGGAATCCTTCTCAAGGAGCTTTCCCAACGGGTTTACCACTTTAGAGAAATCTTTGATAAAGCGCCAGTAAAAACCTGCATAGCCTAAGAAATTCCGCACACCCTTCACCGAAGTTGGGGGTGAAAGTTTAGAAATTACCTCAATCTTTGACTTGTAAATTTTAATTCCATTCCTTAAGATTTTATGACCAAGGACAATACCTTCCTCAACCATGAAATGACATTTCTTCCAATTGAGTACCAAGTTCGTTTCTTCAAATCTAGCCAACATTTTGTCCAAATTTGCAAGACAATCATCAAATGAATCCGCAACCACCAGGAAGTCATCCATGAAAACTTCAAGGTAGTCTTCTATCATGTCCGTGAAAATAGCCATCATACACCGTTGAAAAATCTCCGGTGCATTGCACAATCCAAATGGCATCCGCTTTAAATAAAAAGTACCATAAGGACATGCCAAGATTGTTTTCTTTTGATCTTCGGGGGTAATAGGAATTTGGTTGTAGCCCGAGTATCCATCATGAATGCAATAGAAATTACAGCCGACTAATCTATCAAACATTTGATCTAAGAAAGGAAATGGAAAGTGATCCTTCCTTGTCACTTTGTTGAGCTTCCGATAATCCATACACACCCTCCAACTGGTCACCGTTTTTGTAAGAATCGATTCATTCTTTTCATAGGTGACCACCGTCATGCCCCCTTCTTTGGGACAAATTGAACCGAAGAAGTCCATGAACTATAGAAGATGGGGTAGACAACCCTGGCATCCAACCACTTGATAATCTTCTTCTTGACAACTTCTTGCATAGCTTCATTGAATCTTCTTTGATGTTCAATAGATGGTTTAGCACCATCCTCCAATTTGATATTATGCATGCAAAAGACGGGGATTATACCCTGAATATCCACCGAGGTTCACCCAATAGACCTCTTCCTCTTTTGTAAGACCGCTAATGTGGAATATACCTGCACATTAGTCAAACTAAAGGAAAGAATAACCGGTAAAGTAGAACAAGGGCCAAGAAATTCATACCAAAGATGTGGAGGCAATGGCTTCAACTCCAAGTTAGGTGGATATTCCATATAAGGATTTGTAGGAGGAGTCTTCCTATTTTCAAGATCCAACGACAATTTTCGGTGTGCATATATGTATGACCCCGTTCATTGCAAAGAGCTCAGACATTCCATGAAGCCATCTATCTCGTTATAATCAAAGTTGAGCAAGACAGACTCCAACATATCACCAACATTGATTGTAGCATTTGTATCATCAACAATTACATCGGTCACCAAATCACAAAAGAAAACACTTCATTGCTATTTGGTTGTCGCAGGGACTTACACACATGCAATACTATTTTTTCATCACCAACCCGAAAAGTGAGTTCTCCCGCTTCAACATCACAAAGAGCCTTATCCATATCAAGGAAAGGTCTCCCAAGAATAATTGTCACTTCACAATCAACCTCACAATCTATAATGACAAAGTCCACCGAAAGAATGAATTTATCAACCCGGGCCAAGACATCTTCAATCATACCCAACAACCTTTTCATGGTACGATCGGCCATTATCTATCTCATTGAAGTGGGTTTTGGTTTCCCAATCCCCAAAGTCTTGAAACCGAATAGGGCATCAAATGTATACTTGTCCAAAGATCACAAAGAGCTTTAGCAAACTCAGCACTTCCAATTGTACAAGGAATCGTGAAAGCACCGGGATCCTACAACTTAGAAGCCATTGAATTAAAAATTGCACTCACTTGATGAGTGACTTTGATAGTCTCAAAATTCATTGACTACTTCTTTCTCACAAGATCTTTCATAAACTTTGCATAACCAGGAATTTGTTCTAAAGCTTCGACCAATGGAACATTGATTTAAAGGCTCTTCATCATTTGAATGAACTTCTTGAATTGATTCTCAACATTTTGCTTGGCAAGTCTTTGAGGGTATGGAGGTGGAGGATTAGGCAATGGTGCCTTTGCCTTTTGCACTACCAGCTCCGGCATATCAATAATGTGTTCCCTAGATGGGTTCACCTCCTCTTGAGTCTCTTTCACACTATCATCAATATCAATCGGAACTTCTTCATTTGGTTGAAAAATATTGTTCGGGGTCTCTTCTACTTGCATCACTTGATCATCAGCAACAAGTCTCCTTCCACTTGAGGTGGGTGCATTCTCGCCTCTTCTACATCATGTGATAACAGTTATAGCATGCCCCGTATTGTTACCACCCTTTGGGTTTACCACCATATCACTTGGTAGTGCACCCTTAGGAAGAGAATTTAGAGCTTGAGATATTTTCCCCATTTGAACTTCTAGGCTGCGGATTGATGTATTGTGTGAGGCAAATTTGGCATCTGAATCGGCATTCTTTTCCATCATTTGTGTTACACCCTGTGTGTCCCAAGGTGACGTATAATAAATATGAGACTTGTTAATCATGATTAAATGATTTTAAAGTCATAATATGATTATATATGATGTTTAGATATAAAATATGTGGTTGTAAGGTACTTCATCAACCAGCTCAGCAGCTTTGTGTTTGCTCTAGAACCCTCTCTACTAAACCCATTTTGAAAGGCTGCGACTGTCATCCCTTCAGTCATATTTGGTAAGGTCATCCTTACCATGTTGAATCGGGCAAGGAAGGCACGCAGTCTATCTCTTAGGGATTGCTTGATGGCGAAGATGTCGTTTACTCTTGTTTCGGCTTTCTTGGCCCCGACATGCGCCGTCACGAGCTTATCAGTCATTTCTTCAAACGTTTCTATGAAGCAGGCTGGTAGCTGTGAATACCATGTTAATTCCCCTTGAGTTTCGTTAAATTTCTTAAGCAAAATGGAGGACTCATGTTCCTTGGCAAGGTCGTTGCCCTTCATGGAGGTGACGTAATGATTCACGTGGTCTTCGAGGTTGGTTTTCCCGTCGTATATCCTGAGATATGGTGGCATTTTGAAGGTCTTTGGTATAGCGTTTGGGACTACTTCCTCGCTATAAGGTTGCTCTACGAACTTGTCGGCATCCCTTTTTGGCATTACCTTAGGGGCGCACAGTATCTTGTCGACTCGTTCTTGGTGTTCTTTCATTTGGTCTCTGTGTGTTTTGAATTCATTCTCCATTTCTTCCATTCTTTTTAAAATAGCGGTGAGGACGGCGTCACATGCACTGTCAGTAACATTATGAGTTACACCTAGCATTGGAGGGTCTGATTGATCACCATATTCGTCTCCTTGTTGTACCGTATGGGCTCTTGTGATTTCTATAGTTGTTCATGGAGATTGCGTGTTGAGCACGCTTACTAAGGTGTTGGTTATCCATGCTTCGGGAAGCTTTTTCATGGCAGGTGGAATCCCTTCTCCTGTAGAGGAAATTTCTATACGTGCATAGAGGAGATAAACTATGTGGCTCGTTAGGTTATCAAATAACGTGAGTTGTAGATCTAATGGAAACTAAAAGATTAGCTAAGAAATCCCCACAGATGTCCCCAAACTATTTGACCCGAAACTTAGATCTTGGTTTAAACAATTAGATTTTCAAGTAAAATAGAGTTAATCTTAGCCAATATTAATATCCAAATGATGTATTAACCGATTTTGTTGCAAGATAGTATGTTTATAATCTAAGTAGCAATAAATAGCGACAACACCTTAATATTCAATTATCCTAAAATGAAGGAGATAATATTCAAGCAAGTGAGTCACCCGAAAAGGGTGAGATTTTTAGTATTCTATCTAACAATGATGAACGATTGATTAGCCTTTGAATATTCAGATTCTCCTTGGATCGTGGGACAAAAGTTAGTCAAGAATCTCAAGTAAGGTATATTTTGTACATGTATGATAAAGCAAGAATCTTCAGAGAATTTCAATCTGTTGTCTTACAAATGAGTGTTGAATGTCCCCTATAACTATGTCCCTTTCTATTTATAAGGGAAGATGTGCCAAAAAATCCTAATAGTACAGATGCAGAGAATATTCACTGGAATATTCTTGTTAGAGTCTTATCCTAAAACTAGCATTATTATTCTGTTTAAGAAGAGTGTTCATCATCTACCTTGATCTTTGTTAACTCCTCGACCCACCCTTCATCTCTTGTTAGATAACTTCGACCTCGAATATGCCTTTTATCTAAGTCATACTGGTGACACGTGGCAGCCCTTGAAGGCCCTCTTAATATTGATATGGCTTAAACATAACTAAGATCATATTTGGATCACATAAGTAGGTCTGTGTTATGTTTATGTACTTGTTGGTGCATTTGGACGGGGTCCCGGGTTGCTCGGGTGTGTTTCGGACCACCTAGATCTAAGTCTAAAATTGTTGTAGTGTTGGTTCTAGTTTCCTTCTTCGCGAACGTGGAGGTGGTGTCGCATTCCCGATGAAGGAATTGTGGGCTGGGGTTTTTGTTTTTCGCGTTCGCTCATGCGGCCTTCGCGTTCGCGTTGGAAGGTCCGCATCAAAGGGGAGAGGGCCTGTTTCAGTGGGTATTTTCCCTTCGCGCTCACGAAGGGCAGGTCGCGTTCGTAGCTTGAGTTGGGCTGGCCTTTCAGAACGCGAGGACTTGGTCGCAGTCACGAAGGGATTTTTCATAGTTTGGGAAAATTTGGGCTTCGCGATCGCGAGGCCCTTTTCACGATCACAAAGATGGGACGCAGGGGCAGTAACTTTATTAAAAACGGGACTTAGGCTTATTTTGTTCATTTCTCTCAACTTGTGGACGATTTTAGAGTTCTTTGGAGAGGAGTTTTCATCTAGAATCTTGAGGCAAGTATTTTCTACACTATGTGAGTTTAATACATAGATTATGGTAGATTTTAGCATATAAATTGTGAAAATTTTAGAATTTTGTTGAAAAATCTAGGTTTTGGTAAAAATAAGATTAGACCACGAAAATGATTATGGAGTGGAGTAGAACCTATATATTTGTGTTCATGAAGTTATGAGTAATATTTATTTATGAAAGTTTCCAGAATCGGGCACGTGAGATTGAGGGTGAATTTTTGGAACCTTTCAAATTGGGTTGGGTAATTACTCTAATAGTTAAATTATGAACTTTTGAGTTGATTAGTTTGTACATTCTTTGGCTAGTTTCGGATTGCTTGGCACCGATTTGAGACAATTAGTGTGATTTGTGAATCGGGAAGAGGACTTGAAAATGAAGTAACTCTCTTGCATAACCTTGTAGGAGGGAAATAAACCCGTAGCTGATTAAATTGTTATTTGCTAATAATTTATGAGTTCAACATACACACGAAGTGACGAGAGTCCATACGTAGCTAAAAATCATGTTATGTTCGGGTTGATATAGGCCTTTAATATGCAATACTTATACTATTTGAACTCAACTTGTTAATTTAATTACTTGTATTAATAAGTAAAACATGATTAGAGATTATGTTAAACTGAGCATCATTACTTAGAGATTTGGTGGAATGTTTAATTATTGATGATCTTGGGGTTATAAACATATGTTCTGTAGTCCGAAGAGTTTTTCTATTCTTGTGGATCGGGTCGAACGCCTCGATAATATTTATATACAATAAGATGCATTCATGGATCGGGTCGTACGACCTCGGCAGTGTATGTACACAATTGTTATGGATCGGGTCGTACGACCTCGACATAACTCGTGCGTAAAGTCGCTAGGAGTCTGATTACACTCGATATTTCCTTTATGACTTGAGAAATTTCAATTACTTATTGGCCCTTATTTGTTGAAATTAGAATATGATAATTGAGAACTTTTAACTTGTTATTTTTGTTAAAAAAATCATTTATTTATTGCTTTTTATTCCATTGTTACTGTTGTATCTTATGCCTATTTATAATTCTTGTACTTTATATATGTTGACCACTAGTAAGTGTCGATGTCAACCCATCGTCACTACTTCTTCGAGGTTAGATTAGATACTTATTGGGTACACGTTGTTTACGTACTCATACTACACTTCTGCACAAATTGTGCAGGTTCTGAGGTAGGTATATCTGGTATTAGTCTAGACGCGCATCCGCATTACCTGGAGGCATAGTGGTGATGTGCTTCCCATGCTCCTATCTTCAGTACCCGGAGCCTCCTCTTGTTGTATTTATAATTTTTGTCTATTAAAAGTCAGAAGGTTGTTGTAGGCGATTTTGTACAATCTACTAGATGCTCATGCTATTATGACATCGGGTTTTGGGTATTTCTAGTAGACGTTCGTGGTTTTGTCTATTAATAATACTGCTTCACTCTCATATTTTATTTTATGCCTTATATCACCATATCTTTATACTTGGTTTTCTCGATTGAATAAAAATCCTGACAAGGAATAATTAAATGGATAATTCATGCGTTGGCTTGTTTAACGATGACGCCCATAGTGAGAATTGAGTCATGACAATAACTCTCTCTAAACTTTAAAAAGGAGAAACAAGTGAATCTTGAGGGAACCTCCTAAAATGATACAATCAGGGGCGGAAGGGGCTCACCCGAACCTATCCCTTTTGTCAGAAAATTACACTGTATATATAATATAAAATAGTTTTGTACTTCTATATATTTTCTTGACACAACTCAAAAGCATAATTCAGTGGTCAAAGAGATTCAAAACTTTTGTGATGTTAGTGGTTCAATTCCCACTAATCACAATTTTTTTTTAAATTTTCTTAACCACCTTAGTGAAATCCTGTCTCCTCCGTCACTTGATACAATTTGTTTTATTAATAAATAACAATAGAGTTGAAAACATTTTTTATTTTATCAATTTTTGCTTTTGATGAAGAAGAATATGGCGGGTGTCTATATTTACAATTTTACACTATTTTTCTCAACATGACAGAAGTTAACATCAATTCTTAACTAGTTGTAACATTGGCGAGCTAGGGCATGACTTGTAACGAGGTATGGTAGGGCCTATCGTCGTGGGCACTACCAAAACAGAAGATTGACGCAAGCATCAAAAGTCAGCTATTTTGAGAAAAAAAGTATTTTTTTCAAAAGTATTTTTAGTGAGAAATAGTTTGTGTTTGGTTAATTAATTTGAAAGTATTTTTGAGCGGCAATTATTATTTGGCCAAACTTTCGAAAACTGCTTCTAAATGTATTTTTCTCAAAAATATTTTAAAAGAGAGACTATTTTTTTCAGCTTCTCCAAAACTGCTTTTGCTTTTGCTCAAAAGTATTTTCTTTTCCTTTCAAATCTTGACCCAGACATTTCAACTTTAAAATAAAATATTTAAAAAAGAAAAAAATACTTCTAGAGTTGGAGAAGCACGGTCAGGCTGCTAGCCAATTGCTGCAATCAAATAAATAAATAATGCTCACTGAAGTGATATTCCATGAATAAATAATTAATTCTCCCTCACTATTACTATCATTACTGAAAAGTTTTAGAACAACTACGGTAAAATTAACTTTAAAATTGATAGGATTTCATTTTTTTTACTGTAGTTACGTAAATTAAAAATGTAATCGTAATTACCGAATTATTTTATTAAATTTAGTTACGTATATAAGAGGTCCGGGATTTCTTTTATCCCTTCACGGCTGCATTAACTAGGCATGAGTCATGAGTGACGATAGATGTATTTAAGTACTAAAATATTGATTGCATTATTCCTTATTGAATGTCATTTCCTTATTCCCTTGATGGCCGCAATAGTTAGTCAAGAGCCACGGTATGTGTTCCGTATTTATTGGGCTCAGTCATCCCAAAAAAAAAATTGGATTTTTATCATCTTATATTACATATGAAATTAATTTATCTTTTTTAATTAAATTTTAACTTAATTACATATATATATATATATATATATATATATATTAATTGTATACAATTTAGTATTAATGATATTCGTTTATATTAGGAATTGAGTAGATAATAAGTTATTTTTCTATCCTTGCTCTCTCTCTCTCTCTCATTTTCCGTCTCTCTCCTTCTCTATTTTTTTCCTAATTTTTCTTTTTTTCGTTGTTCTCTGCTTTTCATTCTCTCTTTTTTTATCAATAATTTTAATTGTTTAATATAGAGTTTTAACTTAGCAAATTCTTTTCACGTTGCACAATTGGTTTGAATTGAAATTATTAATCAATAAATTTTGAATTAGTTTGATTCTCCACCATTGACAATCATTAAAAAGTTTCAAAGCTTTGAATTTGAATTTAGGTTTTAAAAAATTATTGTTTGTTTGGATTGGGAGTTCTTGAAAATAATTGAGAATATTCTTTGGAGTTTATATCTCAATTTTGAGGGTGTTTGCTGAAAATTAAACTTGATTTTGGCTTAATTTCATATTGAAACTCGAAAAAGAAGATGATATAGAATATAATTGCGAAATTATATTAAAGTTATATGTAAATTGTATTTAAGTTATATTCTATTATAAGTATAATTATAATTATATATATATATATATATATATATATATATGAATATGAATGTTGTATTAAAGATGAAAAATATATATAATGTCGTTGTATGAAAGTTGTATTTAAGTTACAAATCCTATTTTTTTACATAAAATTGCTTATATGTATCAAAATTATTTTAAGAGATGAAGTTTTGATTGGAATTTCAGAGAGGAAGAAGAACACACCACTTATAAAATATATACAAATCATATACAAAGTACAAACAAAAAGATATATTGTATAAAATTAAAAATTATGTTTAAGTTGTATGATGTTGTAGTTGTACTTTAACTGGGTAGAAATGATGCGTGAAAGTTGTGGATAAGTTGTAATAGTTTGTATATTATATAATTAATTGTATGAAATTTATTTTTACTATGTATATTGTTGTAAATATTCAAACAGACATAAATAACACTATTGTAAATACTAAAATGCCGTTGTTTCATTATTCGAACATTGCTTACCTTATACTTAGCTGACAACACAGATATTTTTGGAGCAAGAAGAATAATAAGTGATTTAAATAAAAAGAATTTGAGAAATTTTAGATTATTTAATAAATCAAGGAGTAATTTTAAAAGTTTGTTAATTGCAGGGATAAATTTTGGCCGATAATATAACGATAGAAGTAAAGTTGACCCGACAGTATAGTGGAAGTCAAATGTAAATTATATATAAAAGTTAGGATCGGTAATAAAACTATAAAAAACTAAAAAGCCTAGGACTTTGAATTAAAACTTACATAGACTACGCTAACACCAAAAAACTGTTAGATACCAAAAATATCTACTCAATTAATAAAGCTAATCATGTTTTAAAATAAGTAATACACATATAGAAGTAGTCTTATTGAAAGAAGAATGGAGAGAAAATAAATAAAAAAAGTATAACTAAATCATCTAATTTAAAGCACTAATGATGGATTGTATATAATTTGTAATTAATCCTTGTTTAGGTGTGTAATATACAAAATTAGGATAATTTTGGTAAATAAGTTTCAAATATTGTATAAAAAGAAAAAAATCCCCAAAAAAATTCTTGTCCATTTTAAGCTAAGCTCACATACAAGAAATTAACGAGGTTTATAGCCTATTATCCTTACATTATCCAATCGTTTTTTATTATATCGGAGCAAAGGGATTTAGTTTTTTCTAAAGATTTTTAAAATAAGATGCTTATAACAATAATTAATAGAAGAACATATTAGTAAGGGTAAATTAATCAAATTATAAATTTTTCATATTGATAATAAATAAATTTAAAAATATTAAACTAATGGAGATAAATATAATATCGTTAACCACAAGAGAGAAAAGTGAGAAAAAGCAAAATGTATATGGCAACTGAATAAGAGTGTTCGAAGGCAAACTTCTATCACATTTACTGTTCAAATATTTCCAAATCATGCGTAAGGAATCATATTTGTCAAATTTTGAATTTGATATGAAGGGCCCACCATTAAAGCTGGTCTAAACAAAAAGTTATTCTAAATCGGGATTTTGGCAAGTATGCCGTCTTTGTTTAAATAATAGAGTTCGAGTGACATTGGAAATGTTATACTCCCTCCATCTAAAAGAGAATGTACATATTACTATCGGAGGAGTTATAACATTTTAGTTAATCATATTTTTTACAACTAGTTTTTAAATATTTTGAAGTGTTAGCTAATCTCTCTATATATATAAATAAAAAAGAGAGAGTAGCAAAGATGATTTGACACCTCTCCTTGCAGGGGCGACCTGTCCATAAAGTATTTAAAACAATAATTTAGGCACCATATTTTTTAAGGCCCATTTTTATTCCCGCCTAATAGGCTATATATAAAAAAAAAATTAAAATTATGTGAAGTGAATAAGTTTGATTTATTTATTTAACAAATAATAGATGAAAGATTTGCAACTGCTTTGATTTCTGCTAAGGAAATTGCATTTTAAATTGATATCGAACCCGAATTTCATAAGAAATGTGTAATATATAGGAAGAAACAATGTTAATAATGAAATCTCAAAATCTCCTAACGAGTCCTTTAGAGTTGATTACTTTTTATACATAATCCCTCTGGTCCATAATAAATGACTTTTTAACCTTGTTGTGCTCCTTAAGAAAATACTAACTCCTAGAACAAAAATATATTTTGACTGAATTGTCCTTAATTAAAATTTATATGTTGTTAACTTGACACATTGAGATATGTAAATAAGGGCAAAATTTTGAAAAAATAAAGTTAATTCCTTCTCGACTATATAAAAGGACACCTATTTTGGACCAAAATAAAAGTAAAAAAAGTCACTTATTATGTACCGAAGAGAGTAGTAGATGAGGTTATTTTTTCACTTTAAAATAGATTTAAACAATTAGAGGCATATGAAAATATTTTCGGTTTTCTATTTAGCCGTAAAAATTGAGATCACTAGATG
Source organism: Nicotiana paniculata (assembly GCA_005239505.1). Classification (NCBI taxonomy): domain Eukaryota; kingdom Viridiplantae; phylum Streptophyta; class Magnoliopsida; order Solanales; family Solanaceae; genus Nicotiana; species Nicotiana paniculata. Next base: position 2,985 of record MDKI01184336.1, on the reverse strand, counting down.
ATGAAAATTTGAAAAAAATATTGCCTTCATCTTGAATGCTCTTAAATCATAATAACCAACCAGATACTGATAGTTTAGTTTTATTTTTTAAATTAAAAATATTAAGAAAAATATTACAATTAGAAGATGACAATTAAAATTTTTGATTAATATCCAAATGCCTATATTACTTATAGAATAATGTTAATAACTCCTATTATCATTGCTTTAGCAGAAAAAAATGTTTCAAAATTAAAATTGATAAAACCTTACTTAAGATCAATAATGTCTCAAAGATATTAAACGAATTAGCTATATTGTCAATTGAGAAAGACTTAGTAGGAGAAATTGACTATAGCAAATTAATAATAACTTTGCATTTAAAAAAATTTAGAAAAATCGACTTCACATAAAAATAAAAATTCTTTTATAGGCCCTTCATAAAGTTTGGCTTTAGACCACGAAATTGGTCGGGCCGCCCCTGTCTCTTTGACCAATCATATTTTTTACAAATAGTTTTTAAATATTTTGAAGTGTTATCTAATCTCTCTCTCTCTCTCTCTCTCTATATATATATATATATATATATATATATATATATATATATATATATATATAAGAGAGAGTACAAAAAATGATTTGGCATCTCTCTTTGGCCAAAGATCTTATTTATCTTTTTTCATTCTTTTTGAGATTTTATCTCTTATTTTAATAAAAAAAACACATTTACTACCTAGGAAAGTGAACCAATGAGGAAAACAAATGAGGTTTACGGATGGATTTTTCAGTTATGGAATACACAAAAAATGTAATTGCATCAGGGATCAGCTTTTAGCCCATACCTATTTTCCTTGGGGATAGACGCATTTACGCGACACATTCAAGGAGAGATGCCATGGTGTATTTTATTTGTTGATGACATAATTTTGATTGACGAGACACGGGGTGTTGTTAATGAGAGACCGGAGGTTTGGAGGCAGACCCTAGAGTCTAAGGGTTTTAAGTTGAGCAGGATCAAGACGGAATACTTGGAGTGCAAGTTCAACAACGTTACAGAAAGAGGACATGTAGGTGAAGCTTGATACATGAGTTATCCCAAGAGAGGCGGTTTTAAGTACCTTGGATCTATAATACAAGGTAACAGGAGATTGATGAGGATGTCACACATCGTATTGGAGCTGAATGGATGAAGTGGAGGCTCGCTTCCGGTGTCTTGTGTGATAAAAATGTGTCGCTGAGACTTAAAGGTAAGTTCTATAGATTGTAGCTAGACCGACTATGTTGTATGGTGCGTAGTGTTGGCAAGTCAAAAATACTCATGTCCAAATGATAAAAGTAGCTGAGATGAAGATGTTAAGGTGATTGTGTTGGTATACCAGGTTGGATAAGATTAGGAATGAAGTTATTCGGAATAAGATGGGAGTGACTTCTGTGGAGGAAAAGATGCGGGAGGTGATGTTGAGATGGTTCGGGGATATCAAGAGGAGAAGTATAAAAGCCCCAGTCAAAAGGTGCGAGAGGTTCCTCTCAGTGGGTATCATGACGGATAGAGGTAGACTTAATAAGTCTTGGGGCGAGGTTATTAGGCGGGACATGGCGCAGCTAGAGTTGAGTGAGGAAATGACTCTAGATGGGAGGGTGTGGAGGTTGAAGATTAGGGTAGATGCCTAGTAGGTAGTCGAGCGTATCTCTGTCTTTCCTAGTTCGCTAGCATTAGTGTTAGTTTGATATCCTTTAATCCATAGATTGTTATTATTACCCAGAGTTTAATTGCTTTCTTGGCTTCGATATTTTTATCTTGTTGTTATTCCTTCTTGTTGCCATTACTTTTGTTAATCATTCTCCAGCTGAGGGTCTACAGGAAACATCCTCTCTGCCCTTCTAAAGCAAGGGTAAGACTGCATACATTTCACCCTTTCCAAATCTTATTTGTGAGAAAATATTGGAATTGTTGTTATTGTTGTGTTGTTATTATTGTTGTTGTGGAGTCTCTGCTCTCAATTTATAGAAGATTTGATAGGTGTTAGGAGAAAGAAGCAGACTTTTCGAAATTTCCTAAATTTTTTTCTTGTGGTCTCTCTTCTCAATTTATAAAAGAGTTGATGGTGTAAATAGATGATACAAGTATTAGGAGAATGGAGTGGATTATTTGAAATTTTGTAATAAAATCTATACATATATATAAAGGAGGGAATAGAAAAAAAGATGACTTGACACCTTTCTTTGGTCAAGGATCCTATTATCTTTTTTCTTCTTTTTTGAAATTTTAATTTCTCTATTATTTTAATAAAAAAAACTGATTTACTACATAGGAAAGTGAACTAATAAGGAAAATAAATGACGTTTACGGATGAAATTTTCAGTAATGGAATACACAAATAAGATGTAATTACTACTCAATTATGAGAAAATTTTGTGATCTTCCATGAATTTGCCTTATATTTTATGCAGTTAAGAAGTCTTAAATTTTATTTGAAAAGTAAATAAATGCGTGAGCATGAAAGAAAAAGATAGCCCATTCAAGAAAAGTCATGAGTCACCTTTTAATATCCTCGTATTGATGGTTATCTTTCATTCTGATTAATCTTTCTTTCGTTGGCCTAGGCAAGCCTGCTGGACATTTATGCACATGGCAGAGTTAGGAAACATATTACAGTATATGTAATGGTTTGGTAAAAGGTACCGTTATTAATCCTTTTTAAATTTATGTTAAAGTTAAACTGATTAACGTATGCTTATATCTTCAAAGTTCAAAATATAGCTATCTTTGTGGAATTTCTACACTGGATAAAAAGATTATAGATCATGCGTGTCAAATTCCTATGAATATGGTAAGTTGTCTATACTATATTTAGTAAAAACAGTACGGGCGTCTTATTTGGTTGCCCTCATTTGTAAAATTGCACGGGTTACCCTATTTGGTCGTCTCCATTTAACCTATATCGTTTTTTTAAAAACTTTTAACTTGTACCCACTTTTTAAATAACTTCAGCTCTCCATCCCCCC
>ML360397.1:0-20309 GCA_005239505.1 Nicotiana paniculata | reverse complement strand
TTAGTAGTTATCAAAATATAAAATTTAATGTGATTACATCTCAATGCAACTACTAAAAATATTCGATGTGTCACAGTCACTTCGTGGGTCAATTTGGTCATGATGCTGTATATACAGGATTTGATACGTGGTTCAAACAATTTGTAAGTTTATCCTTATACTACTCTAACACTATGTAGGTAAACAATGTTTGGGAGTTACGCTAACTTATGAATTTTTTTAACAATATGTAGGTAAATGATCCAAATAATGGTGTAAATCAATTTTTGAAAGATATATCTTGGGGACCTGGGCTTCAGGTCACAACAATGTCTAAGTACGTTGTGAATGGTTATAAGTTTCATACAGAGGATTGCTCTAAAAATAAAAATAGCAACAACAACGGGGTGTGGGTTCAAGGAGGTGATGGCAATCAAGTTGGATATATTGATTATTATGGTATGCTCAAAGAAATAATTAAACTAGAATATGCAGGTTGGCCATATAAGAAATTGATACTCTTTAGATGCAAGTGGTTTGACCCACATCCAACAAGAGGTACAAGAGTACCTAACCAATACAACATAATTGAGGTTAATCATACGAGGGAGTATGATCGCTATGATCCTTTCATAATTGTACATAATGTTAGGCAAGTATATTATGCTCCTTATCCATTGCGACGAAATAAGTGCGATTGGTGGATTGTAATTAAAACTAAGCCTGTAGGTAGGGTGGAAGTCGAGAATGTGTTAGATGTTTCTTATAAAAACGATGCCTCCAGTGTTCACCAAATAGTGGACGAACTTTTAGAAAATGATTTGGAACATCCTGCACACATATTGGAAGANCTCAAACTAGTGAGGAAGAAGAATTCTCGGACGAGGAACAATACGTCGATGAGCTTTAAAAAGTTGGTTCCTTTAATAACTATCGTTTTATAGCTAGTTTCTTGTATGTTTCAATCTAAATATGTATTATGTTATGCAGATGATAGGAAAGGGTCGAGGTAACGATAACCCTACTGGTTCTCGGGGTCGACAAAAGGCTAGTAAATGAAAGAAGAGGGTACAAGATACTCCTCCATCTTTTCCACCCTCTTCAGAGATGCCGATGCCTGCGCCTATGTCTTATCCTCCACCTGATGGCTATTATGAGGTGCCACAGCATCACCAGCCCTACGTCTTTGTGCAGACACCGGGTCTTTCATCACAGGGCCATAGGACTGTACGTCCGTCATACAGTCCAGCTGCCTCACGACCACATGGATCACATCCATCTGTGTCACAGCCATGGGGGTCACAGCCATCAGTGTCACAGCCACTTGCGGTCTATCCAGCTATGTCGCAGTCACAAGGATCAGAGCCATCTTCATCAGGGACTCCATCTATTTCAGGCATTCGCCTACGAGATAGTAGCTCTGACCCCCCTACACCTTCCACATATGTGTCTAATGTACGAGTTTCGGACGATGATGCTGATGATGACGAGGAGGTGCATCATGATCAGTATGGCAGGATCATCATAGTCCCTGAGGGTGATGGGTAAGAGTAATTTGTTATTTTTACGTTTATTATTTTGTACAGTTTGTACTAAGATATTAATGTGTTCTCCATTTTTGTTAAATTGCAGGTTCATCCCGAGTAATATTACTACGGGGATAATCACCAAAGCCACTAGAAAGTTTTATGATGCACCCTATACGAGTTGGAGTGAATTCCCATTCACGCTGAAGGAGCAAATTTTCAATGAATTTAAGGTATAAATGTTCTTTTAAGCAGTATAATTATTTATATTTATGATATTTTCATATAATATTTAACTTTTGAAATACAGAACAAGTGTGTATAGGAACATCGCTAGCGCGGAAGTAGCTGCAAATTTTAACCTCAAAGCTCGGAAGCGATTGTCGCATAGTTTCTCCAAAGTTAGACAGTTCAACAAGAAGCATAACTAGTTGCTTCAACATTTATGGGAGGATTTGCAAAGGCAATGGCTTACCGCAACCTTCTTACAGAAGAGCGAAAAAGGAAAGAAAGCTCGCGCATCCGAGAAGGGAGGGTCCTTGCACACTGGAGGTGCGATCAGCCAAGGGACAATAAAAAGAAGATTAGTACGTAATTGATTAATTTATTTTAATTTTCAAAGTATAGCTATTCTGTTTATTAAGTAAAATTTATGAGTTTCAGGAAAAGAAGTTGGGGCGTCCAATGAAGCAAGATGAGTTATTCAAGGAGACTCATATTGTCAAGAAGAAGAAAGAGACGGATCAAGAAAGGTGGGTCGAGGGCCGAGCCTCGAGTGTACATGTAAATTTTCACTTTTCATTAAGTATTTTGATTTACACTTGTATAAATTTTGAAATGCTAATTCAATGTAATTTTTCTTATAGGATCGCTTCACAGCTGAGGTGGAGGAATTCATACGCAGTCAGCCACCTAATGAGTCGGGCGAGGCAATCCAATTTTCGGATGAGAATGCTAAAAGATATGGATGGAGGCTGCTGGCGGTGCAAAATGGGGGAAGGTATACGGGTTTCCTACAAAGAAGTTCCATCGCTATCACTGTGGAATGCAAGGAATAGGGACTTCCTTGCAAGGCGAGCAACTTCATGGGGAGAGTCTCTCCGCTATGCGGGAGAGTGTGACAAAGCTCACATCTGAGCTAGAAGCTGCCAAGGAAAAATCTTAGAGATGCTCAGTACGTTGGCATGCAAGCTCAGTACCATGGCATGCAAGCTCAGCTCAAAGCTCTCCTAGCTTCTGGAGCTTTTCCGATTCCCCGGTCTCGCGAGTCATTGCCAGAGGCTCAACTTGAACGTGAGCGTTCCTCCCGTCCTCTCCGTGATCGTTATTCTCGTCCTCCTCAAAATGACCCTTCTCATTACCGTCTTGATAATGAAGCTTCATCAAACGATGATGATAATGATGTCGAATGAAACAATTCTTGAGTACTTTTATATACTTTGAACAAGACAATATAACTTTGGTCCGTTTTCGAATGGGCTTGTAATAAGTGTTAACTTAGTTTTGTTAGTTTACTGTGTTAGTTCTATTGAACTTTATACTTTGTTGATTTTAATATTGGTTTTAATGTTGTTATTGTGTTATAGTTCGTATTGTTGTTGTGTTGTTGTAGTTCGTATTGTTGTTGTGTTGTTGTAGTTCGTATTGTTGTTGTTATTGTTGTTGTAATAGGATTTGGTATGCTGGCAGGTGGTGTAGCTGCCAAAATAGGCAGTTTCTGCCAAAATAATACCCAGAAAAGCGACCAACTTTGGTCGCTATTCTATAAATTTTTTTTCTTTTCTGGGCAATAGCGACCAAAGTTGGTCGCTAACTAACCCAGATTTCCAGAATAGCGACCAACTTTGGTCGCTATTTTATTAAAAAAATATTTTTTTTTTCTGAAAACTGGTGACCAAAGTTGGTCGTTTATTTAATAAAAAAAATTAAATTGTTGAAATTAGCGACCAATTATGGTCGCTTTTTATTAAAAAAATTAAAAAGTAGCGACCAACTTTGGTCGCTATTTTATTAAAAAAATATTTTTTTTTTCTGAAAACTGGTGACCAAAGTTGGTCGTTTATTTAATAAAAAAAATTAAATTGTTGAAATTAGCGACCAATTATGGTCGCTTTTTATTAAAAAAATTAAAAAGTAGCGACCAACTTTGGTCGCTATTTTCCAAATTTTAAAATATTATATTTTTTTACAGACCAAAGTTGGTCGCTATATTTTGTATAATAATAAATAAATAAATAACGTAATTTAAAAATAAAGACCAGCTTTGGTCGCTAAATTTATATTATTAAAATACTATAGTGAGCAAAGTTGGTCGCTTTTTTTGATACCGGAATATTTGGTCCTTTTCCCTTAGAGACCAAAGTTGGTCGCTATATTTTGTATAATAATAAATAAATAAATAACGTAATTTAAAAATAAAGACCAGCTTTGGTCGCTAAATTTATATTATTAAAATACTATAGTGACCAAAGTTGGTCGCTTTTTTTGATACCGGAATATTTGGTCCTTTTACCTTAGAGACCAAAGTTGGTCGCTAAACTTTGGTCCCTAAATTAAAGGGACCAACGAAAAAGCGACCAAGCCATTTTGGATGCTTTTTGGTCGCTTTTGCATTGTTTACCGACCAACTTTGGTCGCTTTTCGAGGTCGTTTTTTTCCGGATTTTTAGTAGTGTTTATACGTTATATTGTAGGAAATCTATTAATATGTATAAATATTATAATACGAACCTAGTAACTAAAACGAGCAATGAGTTCCGTAACAATTTTAGAACTTATAAACTTCAAATCCTGACTAGACTTTGACCGTAACAAATTAATATCGCTTCATAGCCAAGCTTTAAATATAATGGAGGAACAAATCTCAACCGTAATATCGAGTTCCTATAAGGGTGTATGCGACGCAAATAAATAATGGAATGCAGGTCAAGTAAAAAGTTAACAAGCTTCTGAAAAAGTTAACTAGGACTGTGACGATTAAAATTGTAAAACTAAAATAGACATTCTCTGCAATGACATAACTAAGAGGAAACAACCATATAGGTTCAACTCCTAAATTTTCAATGTGCAGCATCCATTAATTAGGAAGAAGATTGAAAATTACTGAACTTAATTAGAATAATTTGTTTCCAAGATTTGTCAGTACACCTACCAAACTAGGGTTTTGGAACATAATAGAATAACAACTATCTCTAAGAATTTTTCCCTGCAATATAATATAAGTTTAATTTAAGGATTTTAACTTCACTCAGTAAAAGGTATCTTTTCAAGTGCAAGATCCAATACGTATTATTGAACCCCCCCCCCCCCCCCCCTAAGTTTTACTTAGTGAACACTAGAGTTCCATAATTTTAGAGTGGTTGACCTCATGCCCCCCATTTCTTTGGCACTCACTATCTTTTTTCTGTATAATTTTTTTTACTAATCAGCTGAAAAGGTCCAAGAAAAGATAAAGGAATAGAGTAACAAAATAAATGTTTGACCGATGAAGAAAATTAGAGTGGAAAATTTTGAAGATGTGATGGTTTTATCACATAGCTAGTTACTGTTATTGGCTTGGCATGAATGAAACAATGAGTAGCTAAGTGAACAAGAATCAACATTTCCCATTGGTGCACAAGTAAAAAGCCTTAACAATTTAAACTGTTAATTAATATAATAACCTACTGTCCTCACTTGTTTTGACCATATAGTAAAATTTTAGCTATGTCCTTTTCTTTTTCAACTCCCAATTAATTAACTTCCATTTTCATACTTAAAACTGAAAACAAACTTCATTCTTTTCATTGGTGCTTGAGATGCAAGAGGGAACTTAAGAATGCTTCTTAATTAGCTGGCTTTAGTTTTGTCAGATATACTCAAAAGTCTCAAACCAAAAGAGAAAAGGAATCTCTCTTCTTCCTCCACTTTATTATTTTTATTTTGTTTTTCTGATAATCTGTTATTTTACTTTGCTTGTACTGAATAGGTGTACATCCTTATAGTGCTACAACAGAAAAAAAAAAAAAAAAAAATTATATGATGAGCCAACTTATTTATCGGCAAGTCCTTAATTTCTTATCCACAAAGGCAAACTTGAATTCATTTTAGATTGATCCTTATATATGTATTAGAAAATTTATTACTCCATCCGTTTCGAAAAGATTGGTGGTACACAATGGCGGATCCAAGATTTTGTGCAAGCGAGTTTAATTTTAGACGTATATAATTTTAGTCGTAAAATAGTAATTGTCAAGTGGGTTCAAATAAATATTTATACAAAATTTACACACCTTTAATCCTAATTTATGCATATATACAATATTATTTTTTAGTGAAGCAGGCTCAATTGAACTCGCTAGCCACCACTTTGGTCTGCCACCGGTGGTACGTACTATTATTTGGGAAGTCTACAGGGTTGTTCTTTGACCATGTTTTTCTTAAGTATTTTAAACCATGAATTATTATGACTTAATACTTTTATGTAGTTTCCAAAAATATAAATTTTATTTTCAAAAATTTAAAAAATCTAGGTCCATATTCATAGTTAAAGTGAATTACTTTGACCCTCGTACTCCTAACTATTATGTCATTTTTTTTAAACGGAGGGAGTACATGTATATAAATATTAAATTTCAAACTCAGTAACTTAAATAGTAAGTGAGTTAGTAGTAATGTTTCAAATCTATAAAGTTTGAATCTTGAATCCGCATGTTTGTGTTTGGTTAATCCTATGAATATATTTAGCACAACAACTGATTTGCACCATAAAATGTACTTCTACAGTATAAATGTAAGATCTTCATACACTTGAGGAGAAAAAGAAGGTACTGTCTGCTGTTCGAGGTTAGGGGGTAGGGGGAGGAAACTCCATTCAATTTAAGCCATGAACATCTTAATCTTTGATTATTCAAAGCTTTTTCTCACTCCTCTATATTCTTATAAGGGATGTCATTCTTTTTGTAATTAACAATTTTGAAAACCTAATAGAAAACAGAAAAAAATAATTGAAAATAACACGTCACTTTAGGCAAAAGATTCCTCTTCGTTCTTGGCATTGAGTAATCATTTTTTATTATTGTTTTAAAGGGTTTAACAGGACAAGTTGTATCTACTACTACTATTTTGAAACCCCTTTTTAGTCGTATGTATATATAAATCCAACTCCCTTCCTTGATACTTGGAGAAGTAGTAACAAGCAACAAAATTGTCTTATAACTTTAGACAAAATCTCCAATTATATTCCCTCTGAAAAATGGAGTGTGAAAATTTTCAGCCAAGTTACATAAATCCATTTCTTCAATATAGCACTTTAGAAACAACATTTCCTTGGCAAAATTCTAGTATTAACCCTCAATGTTCAATCCAAGATTTTGTGACTGTTGTTAACGATGTTGACATACAAGACTATTTCCAAAATGACTTCGATTTCATCGATAAAGATGTCGAATTTCCTGTTCAAAACTCCCAAAATTTCTCCTTATTTTCAAACCAAGTACAAGTCCAAGAAGATACAGACTTCTTGAACGAGGGTCAAAAATTGCATGTATATAATTCCAAACTCAAACTCCTCCAAGATCAGCTCATGGAAGAAACAAGTATCACTGATCTTCTTTTAATGGGAGCTGAAGCTATTGAAGCTGGAAATCTTGATCTCGCTTCTGTAGTTGCCTTGAGGCTAAATACAATCCTTTCTGATCAAGAAAAGAATGAAAATTCCCCTCTTAATAGATTGGGTTTGTATTTCACACAAGGCTTGCTTTACAAGAGCTTGAGTACTTCTTCACATGAATTGTTGAACCAGAATCAATATCAACCCGAGTCATCCTCTTCTATAACCGCGTTCCAAATGCTTCAAGAAATCTCACCTTATGTGAAATTTGCTCATTTCACCGCGAATCAAGCTATTCTTGAAGCCACAAAAGGGAGCCAACAAGTTCATATATTGGATTTTGACATTATGGAAGGTATTCAATGGCCTCCATTGATGGTTGATTTAGTTGAAAGAGGGAATACAAATTCCTCCCTAAGAATCACAGCAGTTGTTGGTGACAAGAATAACTCACTCCATGTACAAAAAACAGGCAAAAGACTTCAAGAATTTGCTGATTCTATCAATCTTAGTTTCATGTTTGATCAAGTTTTCTTGACTAAAGAAGAGGACTTAGAAAATATTCAAGGGGTAAAGAGTCATAACAGCTTAATAGCTAATGTTATGGTCCACCAACTTCACATACCACAAAGGGGAGGTTCACTAGTCAAAACTTTCTTCAATGGATTAAGAAGATTATCTCCTAAAATTGTGGTCTTAGTAGAAGAAGAACTCTTCAACTTAACAAAAATCCAATCCATGTCATTTGTTGAGTTTTTTTGTGAGGCTTTACATCATTATACTACAATATCTGATTCAATTCTTGGAGGTTTTGGTGGAGGATATAAATTAGCATTAAGGGTTATTGAGAAGGAGTTTTTGGGAGCTAGAATCTTAGATTGTGTAAGACAATTCCCTAGTGAGAAATCAGAAAGGGAAAAATGGAGTGAAGGGCTTTACTCTTTAAAAGGTTTTAGGCCAATTCCAATGAGTTCAAGTAATGTGAGACAAGCTAAATATTTGGTAAGTTTGTTTAGTGGAGGGTATTGGGTGCAACATGAGCATTGCAAATTGGCTTTGTGTTGGAAATCAAGGCCTTTGACAACTGCTTCCATTTGGGTTCCTACATCATCAAGTTCTAGTCCTTCAAGTTCAATTTCTTTTTAACTTTTTTTCTTATAAACTTTGGAGCTTTATTTAGATTTCGTGGGAATTGAATTAGATTAGAGGTATTAGATTATTTTACAATGTAAATATAGTGAAATAGTCTTGGAAGATAGAATTAATGAGATTGTATTTCTTGATCATCATTCTAAGCGGCTTGTCGTTGCAACTTATGGCCAACACAAGAACTATACCTATACAACAGCATGGCATAGCCATTTTTATAGGTGGTTATTGAAAAATAGTAAGTGTTTGCAACGTTATTGAAAAATAGCCATTATTTAAGGCAGAGACAAAATTTGGACTAAAATACCCTAGTGAGACACGGAAAATTCCTAAATAATATACTGGATTATAGAACTTATGCCTATAAACTTCCTGCATATTATGTTGGAACTCCAGCACATTATGTTGGAATGTCATACGTAAAAATTTCGAACTCCTACATATTATGCTGAAAATTTTTCGAATTTTTAAGGATGTTCTTGTTCAAATTTTATTTCACATGAAAAAAGTGACTAGATTTCAATTTCTTTTGAAACTATTGCTAATTTACCGTAGCGTGTTTAAATCATGCTATTTCTGATTTTTTTTTCCTATAATGTTTATTCTTTTACAAATGATCTTTAACATTCATGAGGTGTATTTTAGGATCTGGCTCTTCATTACACGTTTGAATGAGTGAAATTTGTCATATTTAAAATTTAAGGGATAAACTAAATTAAATTAACAAACATCTTAACTAATCAAAAAAAAAATCACACATGTCATATGTTTATATCGAACCAATAAATACATGTCATAAGTTTGCGCATATACTTCTAGCACTTAACCAAAATTAATTAATATGCGATCTCACCTCATTAAATCACTTAAGTTTAGTAAGTTGACATGATTTGATGTAAATACCGAGATAGATTTTTGGAGAAACGCTCACCAACTTTGGTAAAAAACATCTCCATCTTCCCCAAATTTTGGTAGCCAAGTTGCATTAACCCATCTCGCTAAGTTTCTCTGCGCAATCAATTATGTATCACCCAAATACCCATCTCGCTCAAATTCCGCTATAAGACCCCAATAGAACCGCATCATGTGTGCATATAGCCAATGAATCACAACCCCTCGTAGCATAGAAGGGTAACTCATAGAATATATCCGAAAAGGAATAGGCTCAATATTAACCGAATGGAACATCAATGGCAGTATGGAGTCAACCAATCCGACCCGGTGTAGGGCACACATCCTTATTGAACCTATCAATGGATCCCAAATTAACTATGGCCACCTACAATAGATAAATAACCCTTCGAAAGTCTACAATGACTGAATCATAACACATACTATCATCTGGATAGCTTTGGTCATATCTTCACAGTCCACAACCACAAAACATTCTGCTTCTGAGAATTCATGCTCTCCAATTCCATAGAACACACGAATCACCATATCTGATCCCAACTCCATTGCCCGAATGTCTTTATCATCCCAGGAGCGATACAACTATAATTCTCCCGTGCCACATAGAAAAAATCTGAATATCAGCATCCGATCGAACAGACGAGTACTGCAATACCAATGATACATCCACAAGTCAAAACACAATGCGCCTTCTGAAATGCGCACACTTCTTAGGCAATACTAAGTAGTAATATCATTCACTTAGTCATCTGAAATTGTCCATGTTGTCTAGAACTCATGACCTTCCCTTCAAAACTAAATCGTGACCTTGCATATACAAATCTCAATCCCACACAACACACTGCACCTATCATGACATCATATGAAAAGTACGAGAATCTCATAATCAACTCTGAGTCGCCAACAGAATACATACTCAATCAGCCAGAAACCTTCCATTTGACCCCATCCAGGAGAAAATTATGCCATATGCTCCTGACACCGATAGGAAATATCCATCTCAACACGCAGTAGAAACCATCGAGAATTCCTCGAAACCCATTTACACATAACCGAGCCATCAGAATTGAATCTCTCTAACTCAACCAAGCCACGCAGGTCGCCAAACCCAAGAGTATTGCCACAAAACAACTGTAGAGACTCACCACAACATAAGTACCAAAATAATCGATCGTAACCAATACCGTGTTGCTCCCACCTGCTACCAAGCTATCCTATTTCCTCCGAGTTTCTTCTAAATTGCCTCCAAGTTGATACTTCTCCTTACTAGAACACCACAATCCTAATACCGTACCCCATTACTGCTATAATACCGCAGTGAGATTCAATTAAATCCTTCATAAGATCATGTAACTCAAACCATCTAATACCTCAAATCATCTGCAAATCTCGCATTCATCCTCGTGACGGTCAGGTCAACTATTTACAACCGATCCAAACTCAAATCGCACAAATATAACCCACTGGTAGAAAATAAAGCCTTCACATAATATCATATAAATCACACATCCGTAAATTACCTTGCATGTTATTACCCACCTGCTTAGCCTCAAACTGACATCTCTTTATACCCTTTCACAGCCACAACTACTATGCAATCACTGAATCTTCCTGAGTCTAAATTCATCAACAAGACATGAAAATTTACTTTGTTCCACAATTAAACAGTCATGAAAATCTTCCAATACACTCATAACTCGAGATTATACGCCACATCAAGACAAAAATCAAGCACCCAATGGTCCTTTAAAAGCTCAAGAAAACTCTTCTCAACACCTTCGAACCATCTAAACACATCCCGAAACCACATCATACTCATCATATATCCATCCAATCACTCATCGAGCAACACATTTCACTAATAGGGACACTACCGGACTTATAAGTCTAATAGCACGTTCTTACACAACTGAAACCCCCGTGCTCGAGCTACAGTCAAAACCCGACCTCAAGTCCTCCAGATTGGCCCATCATCAGCACACATTAATCACATCTCGCACCCCATCCATGGAATCACAGTCGTCGATACAAAGCTGATACCAAGCGCTCACATGCGTATACGAATGCGTGGAAGGAATTCAAAGAGTTACACTTCAAGTTGAATCAATACCACACGATAAGGAAAGAAAGATGGGAAGTTTATCCTAAATTCCATGTAGCCTCTCGAAGATAGGTATGGACATCATCATACCAATCCGCAAGACTCTACTAAACACTTGCTCATGACTTGGAGAACCTATGAACCTAGGGCTCTAATACTAACTTGTCATGACCCAAAATCCAACTAGTCGTGATGGCACCTAACCCAACCAGCTAGGTAAGCCAATTAACAACTATCCGATTCTAATTAAATTTAATAATACAATTAAGTAAAAGAAAATACCTGAATCTTATACATTCCGCAAGGTTTGGTAGTACAAATCATGAGCAAAATGTTGTTATAATTAGTATTGATAGACTTTTGAAGATCAATAAATAATACATGAGCAAAACGTTGTTATGATAAATCAGGTACGTCCAAAGGGTCGGGTTCTTTTAGGGATTGATAGACTTGTGAAGATCCTAATTAGTATATATAATTTATCATCAAATATATCTGTTTGTAAATTGATTAATCGACTTATAACTTACTCAGATGCATCGTTGAATATTAAAAACAAAATATTTGACCTATATCTATTAATAGTAAAAATAAAACATCTCGACCTATATCGATTAATCTAAGTCATGCATTATTAGTGATGAATGAATATAATCCATTAACTCTTTTATATTACAAATAGTGAATACATTAACATATACTATAATATGCTATATATGTAGTTAAAGTAGCACAATGAAGTGTGTGTTATATATATACACACACACTAACATATACTATAACAAGATATATATATAGAGTTAAAGTATTACAATGAAGTGTCCCTGTGTGTGTGTGTATAAGAACACGAAGCGCTAGGAACACAGGGTCGGGTTCTTTTAGGGATTGATAGACTTGTAAATTGATTCATCGACTTATAACTTATTTAGATCCATCGATGAATATTAAAAATAAAATGTTTTGACCTATATCGATTAATATAAAAAACAAAATGTCTCGACCTAAAATAGAATAATATTATATTGATTTATCAATTGATTAATTATTTGTACATAGTAATGTATAAGATTGATCATCAATTACAATATAGTGTATGTGTGCGTGTGAAGTTACTCATATACTTAAATATAACTTAGAAAATCTACTTACATAGATGCTATTATAATCTATTAAAATTAATTACCTAGTTGATATAATTTTTTGTAAAGATTATGCTTATAATTTTTAATTATTTATAATAATTGTATAGTTAAATAAAATAAATTTTTATAGTTAATACTAATTTTTTTATAGTTTATAATAATTTTTTATAGCTTATAATATTTTAAGAAATAAAAACAAAAAATAAAAATTCTTTTTTAAAATAACCGACCAAAGTTGGTCGGTATTTGGTCAAACGGTCAACACTTAATGTACCGACCAACTTTGGTTGATAAGTCTGAAAAACAGACATGTAATATATGGGCTTCTCCCCCATTTTTTCATACCTCTTCTCAAAATTTCCTTAACTCCCACTCAACACCTCCCCCATATCCTTCTCGATTTCCCTCTCACAAATCCCGATCCCCACCCCGCGTCGCCACTGCTCAGCTGCCGCCGCTGCCGTTGCCGTTGCCGTTGCCGCCTCCACTGCCACTGCCTCGTCTCTCCTTCTCCACCTCCTAAAAATTCTAGGTTTGAATTACAACTTATGTCTTTTGTGTCTAAATCTAATGTTTTGTTTATTAGATGTCACGACCCAAAATTTCTAAGGTTGTGATGGCGCCGGACGTCATTGTCAGGCAAGCCGATCATTAATTGATTGAAAAAAATTTACGATTTTAAAATTTATGAAAAATATTTCTTTTCACTTTATTACATATAACCAAATAAAATTCTGTTAAGTAAAACAATGGTTTAAATATTATACTTTAGCAAATATATCCTGTCGCATCCCAGAACCCAATGTCACAAGTACATGAGCAATTTCTAAGAATTTATACAATCATCACAAAGCTTATCCGAAATACAAATTGGACAAGGAAGTTTAAAAATGAAAGGAAATACAGTACGAGGGAGACTCTGTCAGCTGCGGATCGCCTCCGGATGATGCAGCTCGCCTAAGTCTCTGAATCCTCCACATTGCTATGAAAGTACTTGTGCAATAAAATGCACAGCAAGTGTAGCATGAGTACAAAAACAACGTGTACTCAGTAAGTAGCTCGCTTAACCTCAGAGAGGTAGTGACGAGAGGTCAAATTAGACACTTGTTAAAGGTCAATTTAGAATACTCAAGTGTGACACTAAGCATGATTATCATAGGTATTTTATTAAAAACCAGGAATAAATATTATCAACTCCGTTCACATTTAGCACTTTATATCCTCATCATATTAATAACAATTAATCAACATGGGTGATTTAATCAAATAACAATTAATCAACGGGAAGGAACAACTTCTTCCAAAATCTTTTAATAACTTTAAATCTCTGTCATTTCAATTGACAACTTAAAATCTCAGGCCAGTAATCAGGCAAAAATCATAGCAACTACGTAGTAAATATCATGTGCAAGCAATGTCGAGGGTCGAACGGTGCGGACCAACAATAATAAACTATGCACTGCCGAGGGTCGAACGACTCGAATCATAGATGCATCTATCTGCTCCGCTCGCGAATCGATCATGCGACACGGTTATACATACAAATAATAAGGCTAGCCTGCTCGCGAATCATACCTGCGACTCAAGTGCTCATATGTACACATATCCACATAATAAATCCGTATTTTTATCAAGAAAGCAGTTTTTCTCAGGAAAGTGGTAAAATTCTTCTTAAAGGAACATGTAATATGGCTTTTAAATCTTTGTTTTGAAACTCATTTGCCAAGTTTAATGATATTCCATAATATAACCCTACCAGATATACAATTATCCACGGAGGAATAAATTCTCTTACTAGATGATTAAGAAAATGAACTCTAGTCTTCTTTAGATATTCACTTATGATTTCGATTATATTAACAGTTTAGTATTACATGCAGGATGACAGGTACAACACGTAAGGCATGCTAGTGGGTCCTAGACTACCCGGACATGGCATAATAGTAGCTACGCACGGACTCCCATCACCTCGTGCGTACGTAGCCCCCGAAGATAGTATCATATACTTAATTAATTCACCTAGGGGGATAATTCCCCCTCACAAAGTTAGAAAGGAGACTTACCTCGCTCCGAAATTTCATAATCGGCTTCCAAGCCCTTCTGACGACTCCAACAGACCTACATTTCCCCAAAACTATCCAAATAACGGCAAACCAATGAAAACATACTCTAATATTTGCAACAATTCCAAATTATATAATTTCCCAACCCCGCTTAGTAAATTACCAAAATTCCCTTGGGCCCACGTGCCTGGAATCGAAATTTCTCGAAGATATTATCTACCCATAGCTCCACTAGTTCAAATATAAAATTTACTCTACATTCCATGCTCAAATTCATGGCTAAAAATCCAAATTTTCATTTTCTAGGTTTCTTTAAGACTCCCCAATTTCCTACCAATTTCCATGTCTAATTCCATGCATATACTTGTATTTAACTTTAAAAACATGAAGAAATTACTTACCTTGACATTGCATGAAGAAATCTTCTCTTGAAGCTCCTCCAAAATCGACCAAACCAAAGAATAAATGAAGAAATGACTACAAATTCTTGGTTTTAAGACATTCTGCCCAAACCATTTTTCGCACCTGCCATCAAACTCTCGCACCTATGATTGCGCAGGTGTGACCAAACTTCCGCACCTGCGGCTTTCCTCAACTCAAGCCAACCTCGCATCTACGCCTCATAACCTGCATCTGCGACCTCGCAGGTGCGGAAATACCATGGCACATGCGCTCTCAGCCGGACCATCAATCCTTCGCACCTGCGGTGCCATAGCTGCACCTGCGGCCAAATCCTCGCAGGTGCGGTCACACTAGATGACAGCAATTCTATCCTTCTTCAAACTCTCAACTTGATCCGTTCACCACCCGGAATTCATCCGAGGCCCCCGGGACCCTGTTCAATTATACAAACCTGTTCCAAAACATAATACGGACTTGCTCGAGGCCTCAAATCACATCAAACAACATCGAAACCACGAATCACACCCAAATCCCAACTTTATGAACTTAGAAATTTCCAACTTCTACATCCGATGCCAAAACCTATCAAATCACGTCCGATTGACCCCAAATTTTGCACACAAGTCATATTCCACATTACGGACCTGCTCTAACTTCCAGAATCACATTCCGACCTTGATATCGAAACTTCCACTTCCGGTCGGATTTCTCAAAAACCTTCAAATTTCTATCTTTAGCCAAATGACTTCAAAATGACCTCCGGACATCCGAATTCACTTCCGATCGCGCTCCCAACTCTAGAATAACCATACGAAGCTATTCCCAGACTCAGAATACCAAACAGACATCAACAACACTAAAATGCACTTCAAGCCCAAATCTATGAAATTCTTCTAAAATGCTAACTTCCATAATATACACTGAAACGCTCCCGGGTTATCCAAAACCCGATCCGGAAACACGCCCAAGTCCGAAATCATCATACGAACCCGCTGGAACCTTCAAATCCTGATTCAGAGGTTGTTTATTCAAAATTTCAATATTAGTTGATTCTTCCAACTTAAGGCTTCTGAAATGAGAATTTTCTTTCTAAATCAACTCTAAATTTTCCGAAATTCAATTCGGACCACACCTACAACTCATAATACCTGAAATGGAGTTGTTCATGACTTCAAACCGGTGAACGACGCGCTAGATCCCAAAACGACCGGTCGGGTCGTTACATTCTCCCCCACTTAAATAGACGTTTGTCCTCGAACGTGCTAAGAACTGCTCTGGAGTTATCTGAAATCATTGTTTAACATCTCAAGCACCTGTCCGTGCTACCACAACCCAGTTGAGTACATTAGCTTGATCAAATCTGAAGATTTCTTCTTTTATCTATATAATAAGTTCAGAACCTAGTTCCAACACTTGAAATTCTCTGCCAGGCCTACTTCTAACATATAAACACCGTATCAACCACCACACGATATACCAGAACATGACTGCATACCTTTGCTGATCAGCACCATGCAACGCATAACTCATCATCTGACCATAATGGCACTCTCTGAACCTTAATAGCAAAAATTTCACGAATCTGGTGCTCCTGATGCACCTCATAATAAATATGCATACACCCTGCTATAAAGCATACCACTACAACGGAGGAAATGTGCAGAAATTCATACCCAACTGCAGAGTTAACAAATCATTGAATATCTCATCTAGACTAGAATCATCACCTCGTTACGAACCTGAATAGTGGTATTTGCTCTTAATATATACTTCATATAACCTTATCCACTGATCCCTGATCCGATAATCTCATCTCCCCCAGTACGAACTGCTCAGACAACAAATCACCCCAAACATGACCAACAACCTTACATGATACCACATCGCGCTAATAGGCCATAGCTCGAACATGATAATAAGAAATGACTCAGGAAGGGACTATTCAACTCACTCAACTAATATGAATTTTTCTCAAAAAATAGGAAGTGGAACATAAGAAAGAATAATTATAGAAACCTTACTCATCGTCACACTGTTGCGACGTGCAACCTGATTCGAATAACATACCCGTGGCGACATGCCACGCGATCCACACATAAAATTTACATAAGAAGATATATATACGGAGCTGGTTTGCTCACTATTACAAATTACTGAATATCTATCATAAGCACGCTAAGTGCATAATACCATCCTGGGGAGACTGATAAAGTCGTATGCTACAAAACTCAAGCACAACTGAGGTGCGATATACATATATACACTCTGGATCTCAAGAGCTATCCTGCTCATATAATATCCCCACTACGCGGGGCCTCAACACATAGGAAATTATCAAGCCGTTTCACAACTCACACGGCACAATCATAAGATCTCATGAATTTGACGAAGACGGAACAACATCTGCTGTTCTAATACCTTTCCATGAAAAAGCGCTCTACTGAAATGAACATGCCTGGCTCATACGGAGCCCATAATCATATTTAAATTCATCCACAAACATCGAGTCTACCTTGCTCGCACCAACTAAGCTAATAGCTTTTACCTGGGTCCATAGTAACCTATTTTCTCTCATAATACAGAAGAACAGCCATCATAGCCGGGACAAACGCCCCACAATCCACAACCAAATGAACTGAACACCTTCCAGGCATAAATTCTCAATTAAGCAATATTGCACTTCTTTAAACTCAGTCCAAATCTTCAATCCATCAAGTGACTACATGTCACACTTTATACAATCTTTTCGCGGTCATGCTTCCGCGACCTTTCACACAAGGCAACAAGTCTGCCCATCCACCACTGGCCATACTACGCTGTAAGACAAATCAAGAACCCATAACAAGGGTACAAAGCCTCTTCCACCGAATATCAATCTCAAGTGACATTGAAGATAACACCAGCTTACACTGAACTTTCAAATCACTTTTCCTTGCTCTTCCGAGCTCATGACATCCTTATTAACACCGAACCGCAATCTCGATTATTACTCCCAGTTACATACTGCTTACCGCACCTAACCTGCCAATATGAGGTAGCACAAAAATTCCATCATTNTAGTCTATACCACCATAACCCTCCCGGGATCCGCCTACACCTGACAGGCCATAACACTCAAATTCTCCCACATGAAATCCATTACGATGGCCGACAAGCCCCACACACACCGGCACAAACCACATGCCTAACTTAATCACATCGAAAGAACTGATCACCGCCGTAAATGTTTCATTTCAACCATGGCTAATCAATCTATCTTCTTTTAATCATCTTCAATTGCCTCTGGAATAATAGCAACTTCCTTCAACTCATAGAAAACTCAACCCTCACTCATCCCGAGTGACCTTGATTCACGAGACTATACTGCCTAAATTCCGCAACCCGTCTCATACCCTCCTGATAGTCTTTCTACAATCCGGAGTTTATTTCTCTCACTCCTCCAATATTATCCCGCATGCTGAAACATATCATAGAACATTCCAACCATCTTCCTTTTTCTCAGAAATTACTCTGCAAAAGCTCGATTCTCGATCATACTGCTGTCTGAAACCTTAAACGCCGCATTCTTGAGTTTTGAACTCCGTAGGACCGCTATTGAGAGTCACCCACTCTGACTGGCCCCGAATACAATCAACTCCAAGGCTCTTCTAGCACATGAACACCCCTTTCAAGGAAACACGTGACCGAGTCACTATCCTGACAACTCACCTATGCCTTAAGCAAAATTCTAAATCTTACAAAGCCTAACCCTGGCCCGATAGGGCCAACTTTTGCACATATTCATCAAATCCCACGCACAATCACTATTTTACTCCTTTTCCTTAGCTGTAATAACTTGCCAACACGCTGACAATCCGCAACCCTATGATAACACAATCCTGCAACCCAATTGCAGAAGGTGGGACTCCCCCACTTAGCCCTAAGCTACTCCTTGCACCAGTCTAGACCCTGCCGAGATCCCTTTTTCCTTTGATAATGCGATCTTGCTCAACCAATCCGTCAAATTCTTCCATATTCCCTTGCTAGCACTCCCTAAATACTCAAATTCTCAGCATCATTCCCACATTCTGCCTCCTACCGAGTAGCCACTAGAACCCCTCACAGAGACTTGCCGACCATGCCATCGATAACCTATTCACAGGAGATAACCCACCTGTGCAAATCACCCGTGGACACCTTCCAATGACGCCGAAATGCACGCTCTCTACAACTTCAATATCCCATCCTATGCCCTGCTTCATTTACCAACTTTACTAGTCCGTCCGCTCCTCATGGACATCCACTAAATGTGCGACAATATCTTCAAATTCCAAGCTATGCTGCCCCTCCCCCACTTTGCGGCTGCTCGACTTCCGCTTCTTACACTGGGCCGCCTAGAAATGGAACCACCGCCTAGCCTCAATTCAGGATCATTCTCTACCAGCCGCATTCTTCAATACCTCTTCCCAATACTCTGACCCCACACAACCAAAGAAACCATAGAACCGACAAACTTAACACATTCCATTCGATCAACGACGACGACTTCACGTCATAGGTGCATATCCCACCTCACTTGAAGACACCGAGTCTTACTATTTTATCAACCCCAACCGGACCATTCATAACCCAAATGCCTTTCTTCTGCCGGAACTAAAATACCGAAATCTCGAAATCATACTCTGAGAAGACCTCCCTTCAAATCATTCCTCACCCCCAACATACGGGCAAGCATTCTATCATCGTATCGACATCGTGCGATAACAAATCGCAAGCATCATCACTACCTGAGCATAGCCTTAAGGCTCTCATAAAACACAGCTACTGAGCTGA
Source organism: Nicotiana paniculata (assembly GCA_005239505.1). Classification (NCBI taxonomy): domain Eukaryota; kingdom Viridiplantae; phylum Streptophyta; class Magnoliopsida; order Solanales; family Solanaceae; genus Nicotiana; species Nicotiana paniculata. The sequence goes on along the minus strand of ML360397.1, from coordinate 634 downwards.
AACAACATATTATTCTTTTGCAGGGCTATAACAATAGTACCAACCAGTTACACATGGAAACATCTCGAATTAAATCCGTAGCACCATTTCAATTCCTCAAATTCCTGATTCATGGCAAGCGCTTGTCACACCTCCTTTTTCACCGGTAAGGGTAATAAGAGAANACTCTGTTCTAAAGTCTGCGAAACCAGAAGACCGGGTAAGGAATTCTGTTAACCCGGGAGAAGGTGTTAGGCATTCCCGAATTCCGTGGTTTTGGCACAGTCGCTTTAATCATACCTGGCTTAATTGACTTTCTTAATTACGTATTTTAGAACCTATGTGTATTTTACCTTTACCGCTTTTAATTACTCGATTTCGGATTTTTAAACTAGTCACGCGTACGTATACTCATTTTGTTTAGCTCGCTAAAAATCATGTCACGCGTACGTGTACATAATTAATAGCAATTAATTAATATTTAAACTATTCGGCCAAAGTCACGTGAACGTATACCTTGACTTATAAAAAAAATTACAACTATGTCACGCGAGCGTGTACACAATCATAATAGTAAGTTACATACGCACTTAAAAAAAGCATTTCTACAAAAATATATTTATTTCTCGTATTCGTGTCACGCTAACGTGTACAC
>ML360396.1:0-27466 GCA_005239505.1 Nicotiana paniculata | reverse complement strand
AATACCGAAATATCAAAAATCCAATACCGTGTACCGAACCGAAATACCGAAATACCGAAAATTTTGTACCGAATTACACCGAAATACCGAAATACCGAAAACCGAAATACCGAATTAATTCGGTTCGGTTCGGAATTCGATTTTCCGGATTTTATGCCCACCCCTAGTCTCATTAATTATTTTCCATATCCAACAATTTTTCCAAAAAAAAAAAAAAAAAAGATCCTATAAACTTTATTATACATAGTCTTCCATCAATAACAGATTGGATCTGAGTTCATCTTCTTCTATGGAGAAAAAAGATTCACAACCAAAGTGGGAAATTAAAGTCTCAACAAGATTAGAAAAGGCAATCAGCGCAGACCAAATATTTTCTGTTTTCAATGATTTCTTTGGCCTTAACAAATGGTTCCCTAGCTTGTCAACATGTTACGGTATCCACGGTGAAAATGGTGAAGTTGGTTGCATACGATACTGCGCCGGAGGCTCTCTCCCACCGGAGAGTGGCGCTGCCGCTGCCGGAGAAGCTCCGGTGAGCTGGTCCAAGGAGAGGTTGGTAGCTATTAATCCAATTGAGAGGACATTAAGTTATGAAATAGTGGATTGTAACATTGGGTTCAAGTCATACTTTTCGACGGTCCGGATTGTCCCAGATGAAGTTGATGGTCAAAAGGGATGTAAAATCGAGTGGTTTATCACCGTTGATCAAGTTGAAAGGATGAGATTGGAGGATTTTGTCAACAAGTATGAAGTTGGTCTGCAGAGAATGGCTAAGAGGATGGAAGATGCCCTAGCAAGTTCATAAGTTTCCCTCTCTCTCTCTCTTTTTTTTTTTTTTTTTTTTGTTCCTTTTCCGTTGGTATGTCATGCATTAATGATATCCTAAAATATGCACCAAGCAAATGGCTCATTTCATGAAAGATGTCTTGGATGATAATGCAAAGACAAGTTTTGTATCCATCTAAACTCATTTACTCTTTCATATCTTTGCATTAAGGATAATATTTCAAGTAAGTCGCATCATATAATTTCTACTCCGTCTTGTGGTATGGAAATTCGCTAGCATTTTTACTTTATTTAATTTTGGAGCAAATTAGAAAATTTAGTGCGTTTGCATCTCTGCAACCCAATTTTTCATTATTTGTACATGGTAATCTTAGTACATTCCATTGCATAACAAATTCTAAAGTTTAGTTTCTTGTGACTTAGAATACATGGTGCGCCTATTTTATAACCGATGTGGAGGCAACAAGATGGTAGAGTCATTCCAGTATTGGCTTTTTCATTATTGTTAAAAATATTATCAATGATTCTTTTTCCAATTAAAGGACTTTGCAAAATGAGATAATTTAGATTGTTATACGATATGTAAGTTATGAGAGATAAATGAATTTTGCTACTACTTTTGTATAATGCTTTTAAAGCTTCAGTTATGCATCAACGATATGACCATCAAAAGCAAGAATTATAGTATTTTATGTCTTATTAAAACTTAATTTACTTTTGCATAAATAACATGGTACATTTTTAAATGCTCGAGGGTAAATTCCACTAAACTTTGGCATATTATGCTATTAATTGAGGGTAAGACGGTTGATTTAAGTCCCAACGCACCAGGAGAGTAAGATATCAGGTTTGAGTCCCAACACATGCTTTTATATGGTAAGACATTGGGTTTGAATCCCCATGCATCATATTGATGATATAATAATGACTAAAGAAAATAATATATTTTTCATGAAAAAATATAAAGTTTGTCTCACTTGATTTGCTCCATTCTTGAAGTGAATGTGATAGCGGTACATAATAAGTCTAAATGAAGACATGTGGTTGACTAATAAACATGGCCGTGCCAAAGATCAAAATAATAATAGTCATCGTTATGGTAATTGTAAAAAGGAGAACCATAAGAGTTCTCAAAATAATCCTTCAAAGGTGAAGGAAATATGAATCGATGTGGTCTGTTAAATACGAGACACGCTCACATGATTATAGTCCATTACTTAAAAATATGACTTGGGATAAGCATTGTAAATGCAAACTCATTACTGAAAATGAATGTGAAAATATAAATCTGATATAAATTATGCATAAGAATGTACTTATGCATGGTTGAATAAATACTACAACTCACATCTACTGGGAGGACTATGAGAAAGAAAGATAATGAATATTACTGTGTAGTTACATGTCTATGTCATTAGTTTCGTACATGTGTTACGCCAAAAAGTATTCTGCCATGCCTTATAAAATGTTATTAAAGGCAAAACTAAAGCAAGAAGTGCTTTTGCTTATGATGATTTTGACCATGACAATTATTATGAAACGATTTTCTCCGTAAAGGAGACATTCACCATGTGGATGGTGTGAAAAAAGATCTTGTAGTACAAAATTAATTAAGAGCTCCGGAAGAACTAATTTGTTACTATCCGGATGAATGAAATTATTCTTGACATTAATATTGTAGTAAGTCTAAAAAAAAACTTTTTGAGTTTCAATTATATCAGCCAAAGTAGTTGGCATTTGAAAGGAAGATTAAATATCTTCATATTACTATGATTATACCGGCTAAATATAAAAAGTTACCCGATTTTTCTTCTATTTGTACTACACAAGCATAAGTATGATGATGGAATCACATGCCACAAGTAAACTAGAGGTTTACTGAATCAAATATTCATTGGCATGACCGGCTGGCCATCCCGGATCAATTATGACGCGAAAATTAATTGAGAATTCACATTTGCATATATTAAAGAAATAGAAGATTCTTCAAGAACTCCCTTGTGCTGCTTATTCTCATGATATACAAGTTAAGGTTGGGATTGAATCCTTTAATTTCTGAAACGAATAAAAGGTGATACATATATTGGCCCAGTCACCCTCCATGTGAACTGTTTACTATTATATGATCTTAATAGATGCATTTATTTTATGGTTACATGTGCGTTTTTTATCAACCTGCAGTTTGGATTTTGCAAGGTTGATTGGTCAAATTATTAGAGCACAGTTCCAGAATATAAATGATAATAATTATCTTAATAATGCTAGTTTAAATCCAAGTCGGTTTAGCAGAAATTGTTTGGCTCCAATTATAGCTAAACCATTAGTTATGCGAACAAAACTATCAAATAGAAATTTGGTGTGAGATGTATCATTTAATATACAACAGCACTTGTACGCATCTAGCCAAGTTATGATAAATTCTCCCTATCACAATTGGTTAAGGGTCAGGAACCAAATAATTTTTATCTTCAAATATAGATGTGCTATGTGAATTAATTATCCCACCACAATGCACAAAGATGGGTTCCCAAAGAAGATTGGGATATGTGTTGGTGACCCCAACATTAGGGGAAGAAAATGGCCAGATGAAAAAAGAATACATGGAATGAATTATTCTGAGTACACCTAGATACTCGTACAATAAAATGTGAACTTGAAGTTCAAGTGGTTCATTTGCAAAATATTGCCAGACACATTTGCTGACCCAAAGCTAAATTTCATATTTCAGCTGCTAATGCTCCAAATAGAATAAAGTCCATGATGGATAGAGTTTGTGACACATACAAAGTGTAACAGACCAATCGGTTCCAAAGATAAAAATTCTTGAAGAAGGAGAGGAGCAAGTGGTCAAGATGACCATAATAAGGAGGCAAGTGCTTTATAAGAGCACCATGACATAACACTTTATAAGACTTTATGGGAGAGGCTCATGTACCTGAAAATAATGAGATCTCGATCAGTTTATGTCTTTATTGAGTGATGATGGAACCGATATAAAATGCTTGTCGATGATATTGTTAATATAATGTAGTGCTCAATATTATTAATATTGACGAGGATCTTAAGCTCAAATCTGTCATGAAATTTGGACAGATAAATGATTGGCCAAATGAAAAAATATGCAACGAAAATTGACATCATAAAAAATGTAGAGTTGGACATATAGTCTCAACACCTGAAAGTATATAATCTATGTGGGATATTGAAATACAATTAGTGTTATATTTCAAAAGGAATCCTTGATATAAATTTATTTATTCTAACAAATATTGTCAAGGTTTTGTTGGTTATATAAATGCAGGACATAGTTCGTTGTTCATATAATCTATTTGTCTGTGAGGGTACTGTCATATTATGATATTCGATAAGGCTCTAATTACATTGAAGATGATACTGCGTGCATACCTCAATTGAAAGAAGGACTATCGAAGGAGACAAAATAAAGCATATTTCACCAAATTTCTATTTTATAAATGATCATTGTTCAACAAATTTGTTCAAGTGATCATTTGACAAACTTCTTCACAAGGCACTGCCGATCTCAATATTAGAGAAGTTGTTATACAAGCTTGGAATTCGTCGTCTCTGAGAAACAAAAGTGATGTTTTCATCAGGGGAGCCAAATACGCATTGTACTCTTTTTCCCTTAGCTAAGGTTTTATCCCACTTGGTTTCCTGGCAAGGTTTTTAATGAGACAACAAGTAATGCGTATTACAAGATATGTGTACTCTTTTTCCTACAGGTTTTTTTCTAGTAAGGTTTTAACGAGGCAAATTAACTGTGGACATCCAAGAGGGAGTGTTATGAAATACATATTATATGGATGACCACGAATCAAATATAACTCCCACTACTCTTCTCCATTATGTAGATAATCCCCACTATTTCTCATCATTATAGTTGTAACTCCCACACCTCCATAACCTCCTCATGATCTTCCCCCAAGTTCTCAATAGGTAATACTATGTTCAGACCTATCATGACCCAAAATCCGCTAGAGGTCGTGATGGCGCCTAACATTACCGTCAGGCAAGACAACAGTGAATGTTTAATTTAGCTACTCATTTTAGTATATATGAAATCATAATTTCATCAATTAGATAGTAAGGTATATAATTTACAAGGTTACTTTTGCAACTGCAATAAAGGACAACCCATAAGTACCCCCAAAATTGGGTGTCACAAGTGCATGAGCATCAATTAGGAAATAAAATATAATACCACATCTGTCTGAGATACAAATTAGACAGGAGAACACAAATAACTCTGATGGAAACTCTGCAGGTTCCGGATCGCACCATGAAATGTAGCTCACGGTAACTCCCCGTAATAGCCGCACCTCTACGCCAAAAATATCACCAGACATATATGCACCTGCACAAAAAAATGTGCAGCAGGTGTAGCATGAGTACATAAATCAACGCGTACCCAGTAAGTATCTAGACTAAGTCCAGAGAAGTAGTAACGAGGGGTCGACATCAACACTCACTAGTAGTCCAATATGATAGTTACGGTAAGAAGTAAAAAGATATGGGCATAGTAAATAAACGGAATAACCAAGTATAAATATGTGGTACAATCATTCTCTCGACAATAATCTCAACTCTCGATTAGCAGTCACCTCCTCCACTAGAGAGAGAGAGAGAGAGTGTATGTGTGTGTGTGTATATATATATATAATGTACCTCACTAGAGGGGTCGTCACAAGTAATAGGGTAAAACTCCCAGTTACACTGGCCTTTTTACGAGTAATATGCACGATTCCATAGAAGTATTATACATAAGTGACATGGCATACGGCCCGATCCCTTTATAATCTGGTATATAAGCATAGATATATCTATTATACATTGCCGAGGCGAACAGACCGCTCCCATGAGAGTGTGATACATAATCCCGCTGAGGTGAACGACCCGATCCCATAAGGTATGCGCACTGCCAAGGGTCGAACGACATGAACTATAGATGTATCTATCCTGCCGAGGAGAACGACCCGACCCCCTTAGAATAAGAAGCTTTGACGGGTCCTTGACCCCACTCACGACAGGACATGTGAGTTATAAGAAGCGTTAGGGAATGAGAACGCATAACGCGGGAGAAATTCATAAGAGGAGTATAATTTTTCCGCGGATAATCATGAAACTCGTCAAATCTCTACAATAGCAAGTCTATCACTCTACACATGTCTGGTTTCAAGTAGTAATGTGAAATAAAAGATTTTAATAGGCAAGAGATAACCCAGATAGTACAGTTATGGCGTGAACTTGAGTTTACCTGGACAATAACATGAATGTAGCTACGTATGGACTCTCGTCACCTCGTACATATGTAGCCCCGCAATAAGTAGCAAATATCAATTACAATACCTAGAGGTAGTTTCCCCCTCACAGAGTTAGACAAGAGACTTGCCTCGCTCCGAAGTTCCATAATCGGCTCCAAAGACCCTCTAACACCTCAAACCAATGCTCGTAGATCCAAAACTAGTCAAACAATGTGCAAACCAATCAAAATATACTATAATACTCGTAATTAATCAATTTAAACAATTCCCAACTCTGCTCGAAAAGTCGATAAAGTCAACCCTTGGGCCCATGTGGCCGGATATCGAAGATTTTCGAAGATAAACTTTACCCATAACCACGAACTCAAATATATGATTTATTCCTAGTTTCATTGCCAATTTCGTGGTCAAAATCCAAAAATACCAATTTCTAGGCTTTCTACCAAAATCCTAAATTTCTACTAATTTCCATGTTTAAATCCATATATAAATCATGTATTTAACTCATAATGTGAAGAAATCACTTACCCCACAATAGATGATGAAGATGGCACTCCAGAATTGCTCCAAAATCGGCTCCCATGGATGAAATGAAGTGGGATTGAGCCACCCCCCCGTTTTGAAAAAACACACTACCCAACCCAACCTATGCATCTGCGGTCAAATAGCCGCTTCCGCGGCTCCACACCTGTGGAAATTCCATCATAGGTGCAGTTATAGCTCGGCCCAACAGTCCTCGCCTCTGTGTTACATGTAGCGCATCTGCGCTTCCACTTCGGTGGTCCTCAAGCGCTTCTACGCTTGCACACCTGCGCGTTTATGCCCGCTTCTGCGGCCCAAGCCTTTCTGCCAACCTACGCTTCTGCGTTGCCCCATTTGGAAGGTGCGGTCCCACTTATGCGGCGAATCGACCGCATCTGCGGTCCCAGCACTGCCCAGCCAGGGTCCGCTCCTGCGCTTGCCTTGCCGCTTTTGCGGCGTCGCACCTGTTGATACCCAATTTTGCCCTCATATTTTTAAAATAAGTATATTTAATTTTAAAATATCATTTTGCATCATTATTTAATTTACAAGATTTATACAATTATTTTTTATAATTTTCCATAATTTTTAGAGCTTTAAAATTAATTTTCTTGCATTTAAATTACTTGAATATTTATTAATTATCCCTTTAAATTATTTTTGAAATGACTTAATCATATAAATTTATTATTTGTATCCACATATAGGTTTCTTAATATTTTACCTCATTTTACAAAAAAATACTATTTGTATTTTTAGGCTATTTACACAATTTTACAATAATAGCCTATGTGCTATGCATAATTGCATTTTTTCACATTATTTTTCCAAATAGCATTTTTATATTTTTTTAATATTAAGTTATTAATTTCAATCACTTTTCTGCACAAGTGATATTATATTATCTATTAAATAATTTTATAAAATTATTTTATTAATAATTTTCGTGTATTTTAATTTGTGTCCAAATATTTAGTTATTTTCGGACCAAAATCAAGGTCCAAACACCTGAACCAATACCCCAAGCTAACCTAGCCCAAACCAAATGACCCTTTTTATTTCAACCCGATCGGGATCCATTTACTCGACCCACCCCACTTCCCTCTAATCACGCCCGTTGATCTCAGATGATCAACATCCCATAATAATCCCTACCCTTTCCTTATACCCCTTTACCCTGAAACCCTAATCCATTCCCCTCACCTAGCCGCCCCTGAGTTCTCTCCTCTCCTCTCATACCAAACCCTAGCCGCCTCATGATTCCTTTCCTTCCTTGCACACACAGGGATGTTTACCATCTTTTAAACTTTACAAGTATTTGGTACTCAATTATTTATAGACGTTGAGTTGTTGGTGTTCGTTCAACTCCGATTCTGTACTATCTTCATGTTTCCGACCTGATATACTCACTACCAGACCCTATGAGTCAGATTCAATGAGATTTTTACTACTTTTGTTCTTCATTTTAAACTAGGGATTGCCAAATTCTTCTTAAATTGATTATAATTGATTTTGCATGCTATTCTTTCCTTATTTGTGTTTAATCGATTGCTTTTCCTTGTTTGGGTACTTACTTTCGCTATTATATAAACCCTTCCCTTATTTCCCCTTTGGATAGACCTTTAATCACCCTAAGAAATATCATCTCACTCTCACTTATTCGATACTATCATGAAATTGAGCTCTTGGCTAACTGAAAGCCAAGGCCACCATATTCTGTTGACCTTTCTCTAGTGCAAGCACTGCTCGGGGTCCGTTTTGAGGCTCTTGTGAACTCTAAAGCACTAAGGGTTTTGGGTTTTTCATCACTCACCTGCAATTGCTGCTATTCCTGAGATTTTGAGTTTCTCGGTCTTTATTCGTTTGTTTGCAACTGGTTAGTGCCCTGTACCCTCCTAAATCTAATCCTTTTGTTTGTGTTATATGCACTAGTGTTATTTTTATTTCTTTGAGTTCATTTTGCTATTATTCCACTTCGTATACAATTCTGCTTCTTCTAGCACCACTCTGTAGTTCCACTAGCTTCAATTCTGTGCAAGTTTTGATGTTAACTCACATGAGGATAGCTAAGTTGATTCATGATGACTGCCTTGCTTTGATTTCCTGTGGCAAAACATGTTAGTTATAGTATTTGCTATAATTGTTTCCATGTCTATTATCCAACACTCTTAGATAACATGTCTATAGGGCGCAACAATGCAATATTTTTACTTACCTAGATACTAGGCCTATAGGAATTCAAATTATCAGTTTATCAATTGCTTTAATTATTTTTAGTGTACTTCTCATCTAAATATCATGGCTATAGGATTCTAATACTCTAATCAACTATTCTCGTTGTTTTCATCACACTATCGCTGGTCTAAGACGCATGCCTATAAAACCAGCATTAGTAATTCAGAACTATGATTGTTTTCACTGCCTATTTACGCAAAACGTTTAGATATAATGTCTATAGGACTTGCAACATTTAATTTGCCTATACGTTAGTCCAGAAATTACTGCACTTCCCATATAATACTGGAAATCTGAATCACATAGACATCCTACCTATAGGATTTAACGATTAGCATCATATACTGCCCAATCTAAAAATCCGTGACTGATCGCGTGCCTTTTTTTGTGCTTATGTGTGGAGGTTAAATTGAGACTTTCATTTCTGTTATGTGCAGCCCTAATTGTTTTGAATGTCACTTAGTTTTATCATTTGAGCATCTTAAGTAAGTCTAGAACCACCCAAATAGAGGTCCAAATCCTCCTGGACCATAGGCATGAGACGGGTAGTGCACACATAGGATACAGTTTAGAATTAAATTAGAGCGCCTTTAAGTAACATCTTCAACATAGTAGTTGGGTAGCAGGAGATGATAGTCTGTGCCCACTGAATAATATGAGCAACCCCTACCTTAAGGTAGTTATGGAGTATTATTTATGTTGCACAGGGTGATCCTTTAGGCTAAAAAACTTAGGACCCCCCCTTTTCTGTATATACTTGTTGTTTACACTTAGTCATTCAACATAGACCAATGTATTTGTATCCTTGTACTCATTAAAGATTTGTACCAATTCCCATGTGTTATGATAAGACTCTTCAACTTCTACATTTCCCTTTATTTGATCACCTAGCCTAATTACATAATCCACATAGTTTAAAGTTCGGCCGAGACCTACTATTGTGAACCTTGAAGAGTGCCTAACGCCTTCTCTTTGAGGTAATTTGAGCCCTTACCCAATCTTTGGTGGCACAGACTAGTCAAACAGAGTTATTTGCAAATAGGTGGCCTAACGCAACTTAATAATCGTTAGGTGACGACTCTTCTCTTTTAATACCTCCTTTAAAAGAGTTGTCACTTGTCGAAATCGCTTTTGCGAGAAAACGGGGTGCGACAGCATGGCAACTCTGATGGGATTTACACTTAGGCTCTTACCTTAATGAACTTGAGTCATGTGGATTACTTTCTCTGTTACATGCACATCCCTTTCCTTCTTCACCTTTATTTGTTTAAACTTGCTATGACATGCATATCCCTTCCCCTATTCACCTTTATTTTCTATGACCACTCTTTATTTATTTTCATCTTGTCTAAAACTGCTATATCATGCCTTTCCCATCCTACTTCCTTACCTACTTTATTACATTCCTACATATATTTTTATGAATAACCTGACTTGTTCCTTTTGTCTTTCTTCTCTATGCTTTCCATGTTTATTTTTGCTATCTTATTTACTGCTTTTACATATTTTATCTTGCAAATACTTGGCAACGTGTTATTTTTTCTGCATAATGTATGCTCCACATCATACTCCACTCGTGCTAATTATCAACATAGTGACGCTTGATGAGTGTCTGCGCTCTTCCAAAAATTACCTTTTTAAATCGGAAACGCTTATTTGCGGTAGACTAGTCGATCAGCGGTGCAATCGATGGTCTCGTGCCTTTTTCTCTCAAGTAGTACACTTGGAGAACTAGTCTAGACCATTCTAGAAACCCTACTCCAACTTGAAATGTACATGCATCATGCTAAACCTAGTACGGGTTGAAGCGTTATTAACATAACAACTCGCTAAGATAAACCTTGTCCAAAGTTTGACGGGTTTTCCACAGTCCCAATGGACACTATCATATTACTTGCACTACTTGGAGGCAATGTGCCAACGTGTTGATCGTTATTTCATAAGTAGTCAAATCTGGAGGGGGAAAGGGCTAACCTTTATTTCTTTGCAGAAAATAAAGCATGAAATCCCCAGGGTCGGTATGGTCCAAAACGTCCCACCCTTGCTACTTGACTGGTGGAAAGACCTTGCACCTTGCAACAAAAATCATGCGAGGAGAGTATTTGATGACCTGCCATCCCTGCTAATCATTCGACAAAATAGAGAATTGATTGATGCTGCTACCATGTTCTGGGATGAGAAGAGAGATGTTTTTCTATTTGGCAATATAGAAATGACTGGTACCAGAGAATCGCACTTGTCGCCCCTTTTTTCTCACGAAATCGGGTTTTGACATTGTGGCAACTCTTTTAAGGAAGGTGTTAAAAGAGAGAGTCACCACCTAACGGGTTTGAGGTGTGTTAGGGAACCTATTTTCAAATAACTATGGTTTAACCAGTATGCGTCACCAAAGATCGGGTAAGCGCTCAAATTACCTCAAGGAGAAGGTGTTAGGCAGTCCTCAATGTCCACAACTGTGGGTCCTGTACGAACTCGAATTATATGAATTAGTCAAAAACAAGAAGTCTAGGAAATTATTATGAAAAATCTACAAATAAACACAAACAATTGACTCTAAAATAAGAGGAGGGGGTTGGTCCTAAGTTTTTTAGCCTAAAGGATCACCCCGTGCAACATAAATAATACTTCGTAACTCCCTCGAGATGGGTTGTTACTCATATTATCCAGCGGGCATAGACTATCATCTCCTGCTACCCGATTACTATCTTTAAGTTGTTACCTAAGTCGCATTAGTTGATTCTAAGTCGTGCCTTATGCGTGCACTACCCGTCCCATGCCTATGGTACAGGAGGCGTTTGGACCTCTATTTTGGGTGATTCTAGACTTAACTTAGGTTGCTCAAAATGGTAAAACTAGGCGACATACAAAACAAGTTGGACCTCATGTAAAGGCAATTAAGGGATAAAGTTAGCCTCCACACTTAGACATCAAATGCACGCAAACAAATTAGGCGTTTGACAGTTTCAAAATTGATACGAGTTAAAGTCATAAAGCCCTATAGACATGATTTCTATGTGACCTTGGAATTCAAATGTGCAGGCAGTTTCATATGCAAGGTTCCATTTTAGATACAACTTCTAAGCGACTACACAATTGCTTGTTGATTACAGATTATAAGCGATTAAACCTATATACATGCTATCTAGGTGATTTACGTAGTAGTTAGCAGTGATAACCATGTAAGATATTTAGAACTACTCAGTTTGATCCTATAGGTATGCTTTCTAATAGAAACAGTGTTGAAAGTACAATATTAACATTTAAAAGCGAGTGTGATTACCCTATAGGTAGGATTTCTACAATTAGCGATTGAATTTGGTTTTAGCTCCTATAGGCATGTCTCCTAAGTGAGCAATTATATCAACAATACATTAACCAATTAAAACCATATAGGAACGATTTTTAAAATGCAGATTTGCAGAACATAAAGATAACCCTATTGTCATAGTATCTAATGAATATTCCGTAATGCAAATTGAAACATTGGTCACTTTATTTCCTATATACATGATATCTAACAAGCATGTAGAAGCAGGATATGTTAAATGAATTTAACACTCAAGTCCTATAGGTAGGTTATCTAACACACATAGTAGTAGAAGTAATAGCCAATCAAACCCAGAAAAACAATCTTCATTTTACACAAAATGGCTAAAACCTAGTAGCTAGAGCTGACCAACAACCATTCACACAAACTAGTTAATTTATTCAGTAGGTGAAAAGAGGTAGAATGGAGCAATAGGACAAGATGACAAAGAACCTTAGACCCTAGTGTGTCAGAGTTCCCAAGGGCTTCAAGAACCTAGGGAAGTGCTCACACTAGAAAGTTGATAGAGGAGACTTGGGGGGTGGGGGGGAGGGGTGGGGGGCTTTGGCTTTCAGCCAGCCCCAGAATTAAACTCAGAACAAGAAATAACCAGTGAAAATAGTAGTAAGGTAATATGTTTGGAAAAGCATTTGCAAAATTATAAGATAATCACATAATGACCATGAACTCAAGAAGCAAACTAACATATTGGGCAGGGTGACACGTGATAAGGAACCAGGAGCCTGGGATTGCAAGTTAACAGGAAAGGGCCTTATATTAGTAAAACCAAGTAATGCATCCAACTTAGAACTTAATGGATCAAGTTATACCAACTTTAGGATTAAGCAATATAATACAAACAGGATCAGGTATCATATGGGGAATCAATCAAAGAAGATTAGGATCATAATTTGTTAGAGGTACAGATTGGACATGACAAGAACACATACAGTCATAGGAGAATACTACACTTAGAGTAAAGATCTTAAACAAGTTAGGGCATGATAATAACATCAATTAACCACTAGAAGTTCAGAATTAGACAAAAAATATGGATTAAACCATATAATCAAGGAAGAACATTTGAATTATCAACAACACTACACTAAGCATCCTTCCTTCTGCCCAAATTAACTAAGTTAAGTGCAAAGACATTGTTAGGCTAGCAATTACAGGCAGAATTTAAACAGGAAAAGAGTCAAGGGAACACATTAGGTCATGCCATTTCAGGGAATATGCTTAACATAATAGAGTAAATATCGCGAGGGTTCAGAAACTAACCAGTGATTATTCAATACACAAGAAGGAACAACAATAAAGACCTAGAGTCTTGAATGTTTCAAGTTCCCAAGGGTTTCAAGAACCCAGGGCAGTGCTCAGACCTAAGAGATGGTCGAAAAAGTAGAAATCCGGTGGACTTGTCTTACAGCCGACCAAGATCCAAACAAAACAGAGTAGTAAACAAAAATAGAGTAAAGCCTCAGTTTTAGTGGGAAAAATAGTGATTTTCCGTCTGTCTCAAAGGGGAAGGGGAGTGGGTTTTTAAAGTAGTAAACTAAGCACATAAATAAGGAAATACAATGAATCAGAACATAAAACGAAAGAAGAACACATAAATTAAATTAAAATCAGAGTAGGAGAAGGAGCCGGTAAACCCTAGCTTTTAGTAAAAAACTAATATCAAAGGAATATACATAGAAACAGTAGCATAGGACGAATATAGACACAAATAATACTAGAAATCAGAGAATCGAACCAATTTTGGTTCAATATGAAGAGATCTAAAAACTCTAGTTTTAGGGTAAGTAAAAATCAACAAAAAATACACAAAGATTCGTACTCACAATAGAAAGAGGGATGAATATAGACAGAATAACAAAAAGATCAAGGATTTGAACAGATTTTGGTTTCATCTTGATGAGATCTGCTTTCCATGTTTAGGAAAGCAGTATAGAAGGATGGCCATTATCAGGAGGAGACTGTATATGGTAAGTAGTAGCCATGAAATCCCATAATAGGTAGGATTTTGGGGCGGCGACTAGGGTTCTTAGGAGGGAGGTGAGGGATATTAGGGCGGCAGACGGGGGAGAATGGGGATTTGTTTTAGGAAATATACCACTAGGCAGACTGCCTAGTGGCTAATATATAAATAAATTAAAATAAGGATCCAATGTCTACAAATTGGCAGCACAAATCTAAAAGATGCTAAACTAGACCAAATGCTAAAGTTATGAACTAAACTAGCTATTACACAAGATGAACTACTCAACTCCCCACATGAGATGGATTGTGGATCCAGTAGCCAAGTGAAAAACCTCAATGTAGCACCTCTAATGCTCTCACCAGGCGCCAACTTTTGCTCTCCAAAGGACAAGGCAAACATGAATCTCCAACCAAATCCATCTACGAGGAATGACCAATTCTCTATGAAGGGTATATACTGATAAATTAATGTGAATAACTTTCTTGTTTCCTGCATAAGAAGACTCAAACAAAGCTCAAATGTATAGCTTATGACAGGTGCACAATCCATCACAATAGTCCTGATTAGAAGGGGAGTTGGGTCAGATTATTAAAACGGGTCGCGACCGGGTTAGTGGTTGGGTTAATTTAGTTTGGTCTGGGGGTTATTTGGGCTAGTGTATTAGGTTTTGGGCCAATATTTAGTCCGAAAAATAGGTTTAGGAATGGGCTAGTTTAAAATACCCGATATTTAACAAAAATAATTTATAAAATTAATTAATAAATAACAAAATATTCTTTATGCACTAAAATGATTCAAAATAATTAATTAACATTATAAAAATATAAAAAGTTATTTTTTTTTGCATAAATAATGTAATTATACATGAATATGGGCTATTATTGCAAAAAATGTGCAATTAGCCCTAAAATGCAAATGTAATTATAAAAAATGCAATGAAAAATATTTAAAACATCATGTTGGTGTAAATGATAAGTTTATATGATTAAATCATCATAAAAATAATTTGAAGGACAATTATTAGATACTTATATAATAAAAGTACAGAAATAAATTGATTTAAAGCCGTTAGAAATTATGGAAAATTATGAAAAAATGCTCGTATAGGTTTATAAGATAAATGATGGTGCATATATACTATTTTGAAAGTATTTATATATATTTTAAAAATATGATGGATAGATTAGGTATCAACAACTGCCCCTCTTTACCCGCGAATGATGAAAGAATTATCGGGTAAATAAATGAGGTCCGATTTTGACCAAATGGGGTGATTGGAAAAATATAGGTCGAACTCCGATTTCTGAGTTGTCTACATATTCTTGGTTTTACAAGAATCAGGTCGTGTATAGTTCTGGATCCAGTGGTGAACTAAGCCAATGGAGTTGTTGTAGGAGTGGATAGGCTCTTCTAGATAAATCGATATCGGAATGGTGAATGGATGTACCTTGGAACCGTTATGGATATTTGAGCGGTTATCAAATGGAAATGGGTAATGGATGGTGGTTGGCTGTATTTGAGGTAGTCATAGGGTGCGAATATTGAACAGAAACTGGAGCGAAGATTGCTCCCGTTGGGAGAACGGTTACCTCCTGAATTACCTGCAAAACTTAAACACAATACATTCAGGTGTATATTGCGATAATTTAAACATGATGCAAATTTCCTTTGGACCATGAAAGCTGTTTTTGGACGATGGGGATGATGTCCTTAGACCATGATGTCCTGGGCCATAAATTGCATGATAAGGAATTCGCAGGTCATGAAATGATGTTCTCGGGCCATGAGAATGGTGCCTTTGAACTATGACGCCTTTGAATAATGATGTACAATAATGAGAGATCCTCAGACCATGGTATGGTGTCTTTCGGCTATGAGGATGATGCCTTCGGACTATGATGCCTTTGGACGGAATGACGATGTTTCATCCCATGAGATGCAAATACATGAAATTTGGTCATATTCGAAGCGAAATAAGAAAGATCTTAGTATTGTGTATGATCAGGGCAGAGCTTAGCCCCGGGAAAAATAGAAAATAGTGCTAGATTTCAAGTAGCATAGCATTTGTTATTATGCAAGGAAAGGCAGAGCTTAGCCTTATGCAATTAGGGAGGCAATGCTTAGCCTCATGCAAAATATGAGACAATGATTAGTCTCATGAAATTAGGAGACAATGATTAGTCTCATGCAAGGGAAAGCAATACTTAGCCTCATGCAAAAATGGGAGGCAATGATTAGCCTCATTCAAGAAAAGGGACAATGCTTAGTATCATGAGACAATGCTTAGTATCATGAGACAATGCTTAGTCTCATTCAAGGAAATACAATGCTTAGCCTTATGCAATTGGGGAGGCAATGCTTACCCTCATGCAAGAAAAGGAGAAAATGCTTAGTGTCATGCAATTCGGAGACAGTGCTTAGTCTCATGTAAGGAGGAGGCAGGGCTTAGCCTCATGCAAATGGGAGACAATGCTTAGTCTCATGCAAGGAAAGGAGACAATGCTTAGTCTCATGCAATTCAGAGACAATGCTTAGTCTCATCCAAGGAGGAAGCAGGGCTTAGCCTCATGAAAATGGGAGACAACGCTTAGTCTCATGCAAGGAGGAGGCGAGGCTTAGCCTCTTGCAAATGGGAAACAATGCTTAGTCTCATGCAAGGAAAGGCAGTGCTTAGCCTTATGCAAGATGGAGGCAGGGCTTAGCCTCATTCAAGGAAAGACAGTGCTTAGCCTTATGCAAGATGGAGGCAGGGCTCAACCTCATGCAAGATGGAGACGGTGCTTATTCTCATGAGAGATGTAGACAATGCTTAGTATCATGCAAGATGGAGACGATGATTAGTCTCATGCAAGATGGAGACAATGCTTAGTCTCATGTAGTTAAAGAGGAGGCAGGGCTTAGCCTCATGCGAAGAAAAGATAGTAAGTGATAGCAGAGTATTTCTTAGCTAGAGATATGTTTGCGTTTGGCTATTTGTCTCTATGAAGTTGGTGATTTTGATGTGCTTATGTATTTGTGAATATCCTTTTTCCTGCGTCCAAAGAAAAATCGTGAGTTTTTCGGGGAAGGTTGGTTCGTTCCTTCGCTTACCTTCTTTTCTTTGCTTTGTATCGAAATCCTGCTCAAGTTACTATGGGTAGCATCTCCCTGCTAATAAAATAAAGTTTTTTTCAAAAATATGCGTGCATTTGATGAATGTAGCTGTTTAAAATATAGTAGTATACAATATCAAATAAATTAGATGAATCAATGACTGTGGCACTTTTAGAGACATTGCGACTTCCTTGCATTAGAATTTTGAGGGTTCTCCTCAAAATTCTTCCCCAGTTTGATAGGCGATCCATTGACCGTTCTGTATATGAAGAAGTTGGCTGGAATTGCTCCGGAATTTTGAGGGTTCTCCTCAAAATTTGACCCCAGTTTCTGATTGTGGGGAAAATGAAGATTTTATTGAGTTGTGACTGAACCCACAGTACTGCCTACGTATCCCCTCTTAAACGGGAATCAGGTCAAGCGTAGTTCAGTTACATCAAATGAAGAAATGCAAACATTCTAAACATAGCGTCTTTTGACTGCGTCTGAGTTGATAGGATTTGGCCAAATTTCTCCGTCCATTTATACATGTATGAGTGCTCCTCCTGTTAGTACTCTCTGAACCATGTAGGGCCCTTGCCAATTGGGTAAAAATTTCCCTATGACCTTATCTTGATGCGGGAAGATCCGCTTCAACACCAGCTGCCCCGATGTGAACTTTCTAGGTCTGACCTTTTTGTTGAAAGCTCTGGACATTCTGTTATGATAAAGTTGACCATGGCACACTGGTTTCATTCTTTTTCCGTCAATGAGAGCTAATTGCTTGTAGTGTCTTTTTATCCATTCTTCATCACTAAGTTCAGCTTCTTGTATAATTCTTAAGGAAGGAATTTCGACCTCGGCAGGAATGACAGCTTCGATACCGTAGACCAACAAATATGGAGTTGCTCGGTTGATGTGCGGACCATGGTACGATACGCCAATAAAGCAAATGATAATTTCTCGTGCCACTGCTTGTGATTGTCCACCATCTTTCTCAATATTTTCTTGATATTCTTGTTGGCGGCCTCCACGGCTTCGTTCATTTGAGGCATGTATGCTGTGGAATTCTTATATTTGATTTTGAAGGTTTTGCACATAGCTTTCATTAAGTCACTATTGAGGTTGGCGGCGTTGCTGGTGATGATGGATTCTGGCACCCTGAATCGGCAAACAATAGGATCTCTGACAAAATCTACGACGACTTTCTTGGTTACAGCTTTGTAAGATGCAGCTTCAACCCATTTTGTGAAGTAGTCTATGGCCACTAAAATGAACCTGTGCATGTTTGAAGCGGCAGGCTCGATCGGACCGATGACATCCATTCCCCAAGTAGCAAAAGGCCAAGGTGCACTTGTTGCATTAAGTTCATTCGGTGGCACTCGTATCATATCTGCATGTATTTGGAATTGATGACACTTCTGGATATACCTGATGCAATCCGTTTCCATAGTCATCTAAAAATATCATGCTCTCGGTATCTTCTTGGCTAAAACCAAAACTGTTCATGTGTGGTCCACAAGTTCTAGCGTGTATCTCTTCGAGCAGTTTGGAAGCTTCTTTGGCATCGACGCATCGTAATAACCCTAGGTTTGGAGTTCTTCTGTACAAAATTCCCCCACTTTGGAAGAAATGGTTGGATAGTCTTCGTAGTGTGCGTTTCTGAGTATGATTTGCGTGCTCCGGGTACTTTCCTTTTTCCAAGTATTCCTCGATATCATGGAACTGCAGATTCCGATCTATTTCTTCCTCAACATGATCACAATAAGCTGGTTGATTATGAATTCTCACCAGAATAGGGTCGATGAAATTCTTGTATGGGTGTTGTATCATGGAGGATAGAGTGGCCAATACATCTACGAACTCGTTCGGGATTCTCGGGACATGTCTGAACTCTATCTTTGTGAAGCTCTTCATCAATTCTTGCACATGATATAAATAGGGTAATATTTTGGTATTTTTTGTAGCCCATTCTCCTAGGACATGATGTACCAGGAGATCTGAATCACCAATTACCAATAATTCCTGGATACTCATATCAATGGACAAATTGAGCCCCATGATGCAAGCCTCATATTCTGCCATATTATTGGTGCACAGAAACTTGAGTTTTGCGGATACCGGATAATGTTGACCTGTCTCTGATACCAAAACAACTGCAATACCCACTCCTTTGAAATTTACAGTCCCATCGAAAAACATTCTCCATCCATCGTAGGTTTCGACGATATCTTCCCCTACAAATGATACTTCTTCATCGGGAAAATACGTTTTTAGTGGTTCGTATTCTCCTCCTACAAGATTTTTTGCAAGATGATCCGCTAATGCTTGTCCCTTAACCGCTTTCTGAGTTACATAGACGATTTCAAATTCGCTCAACAGTATCTACCATTTTGTCAGCTTCCCTGTAGGCATGGGTTTCTGGAAGATGTACTTTAGAGGATCCATCCCCAATATAAGATATGTGGTGTAGTAACAGAAGTAGTGCCTCAATTTCTGAGCTATCCATGTCAGAGCACATCAAGTGCATTCCATCAAAGAGTACCATGCTTCGTAGGGTGTGAACTTCTTACTCAAATAGTATATGGCCTGCTCTTTCCTCTCTGTCTAGTCATGATGTCCCAAAACACAATCAAAAGCTCCATCTAGTACGAACAGATAGAGTAGCAGTGGTCTACCAGGTTCCGGTGGGACTAGGACTAGTGGTGTGGACAAATATTCCTTGATTTTGTCAAAATCTTTCTGGCAGTCTTCAGTCCAACTTGTTGTGGAATCCTTCTTTAACATTTTGAAAATCGGCTCGCAGATCATGGTCGATTGTGCTATGAAGCGGATGATGTAATTGAGACGTCCCAAGAACCTCATCACGTCTTTCTTGTTCTTTGGAGGTGGAAAATCCTGGATAGCCTTGACCTTTGACGGGTCTAGCTCAATTCCTCGGTGGCTGACGATGAATCCTAGTAGCTTTCCGGCAGGGAGCCCAAAAGCACATTTCGCGGGGTTCAAATTCAGATTATACCTTCTAAGCCGATCAAAGAATTTTCTCAAGTCTGCTATGTGATCTTTATTTGGAAGGATAATATCGAAAGTCGGCTTAGAAATTGCTATGGTTCTTGTCGAAGGAGATGGAGCTCCATGACTTGTTGATCTGATGAATGGCTATGAGTTATGCGTGTTTCTTTCATCGTAGCCAGTTTACGAAGGTTTTAGAACGAGGTTTTGTTTGATATGAGGTTTATTACCATAATTGAGTTGTTTTGAGCAGCTACTGTGATAGGAAATTTTACTAAACATATTTGAGGTATGTGGTATATCCTGTGATTGTGTCTTGGGTTATGGTTATGGCTTGAAACAGCTAGTTCAGACTTATACAATGTGTAGATTGCCAAGTTCGGATCTGGTAGGAAATTCAGGATGTTGGGAATAGGATTCTATGGCTTACGGGCTAAGGTTGAAGTAGTGATCTTCAGTATGTTATGTTATCAGGCCTATATGGAATAGGGTGACACGGGATCACCCCCGGGTATGTGCACGGTAAGGCTACACAATGATTTGATGGCTTAAGAACAACTCTGGGCATGTTCGAGGACGAAGGTATGTTTAAGCGGGGGAGGATGTAACGACCCGACCGGTCGTTTTGAGAATTTTCACTTCGCTTAGTAATTTACGGGAATGGGTAGCTCCGTATGAAGTACTATGACTTATGTGAATCGGCAGTTTTGGTTTTCAGGGTATTCGGAATCGATTTGGAAAAATGAATTTCATTATTGAAGCTTTAAGTTGGAAGAGTTGAGCAAGTTTGATTTTTTGGGAATTTGACCTCGGATTGGAGTTTTGATGGTTCCGTTAGGTCCGGATGGTAATTTTGGATTGGGTGTATGCTCGGATTTGCATTTGGATGTCAGTAGAAGGATTCAGCACTAATTGGCAAAAATTAGAAAATTTGAAGGTTTGGAAAGTTCACAAGTTTGACCGGAAGTTGAATTCGAGGATATCAGATTGGATTGTGATTATGGGAATTGTAATAACTTCGTTTTGTCATTTGGGACTTGTGTTCAAAATTTGGGTTCATTCCGGGTTGGTCAGCTATGTTTCGACACGAGTTATGGAAGTTGAAAAGTTCAAAGTTTATCAAGTTCGAATTGAGGTGAGATTCATCATTTCGATGTTGTTAGGTGTGATTTGAGGCATCGAGTAGATGTGTTTTATGTTATGGGACTTTTCGGCATGTTCAGACAGGGTCTCGAGGGGCTCGGGCGTGTTTCGAATTGATTTCGGACCATTTTCCTTCATATTTGAATTTCTGGTTCTGCAGAATTCTGGATTTCTCGTTTCCTTAATTGCGATCACGGAGTATGGATCGCGAACGCGTAGAGTTGGTTTTGGATGGGAAGAAGTTTTTCTTTGCGTTCACAAGTCCTCAGACGAGTTCGCATAGCTTGCTGCAAATTGTGCAACGCGTTCGCGTAGTGATTTTGAGGCTGAGCTGGGGAGAGGTTGTTTCTCTTCGCGTTAGCGATAATGTTCCCACAATCGCGTATCTTTGAGAGCCTTGTGTATCGAGTTCGCGAGGCTGTTGATGCAATCACGTAGAATATTTTCACGGCTGATTTCTTTTGTTCATCGCGAACGCGGTGTCTTTTCCGAGTTTGTGTAAGAGGGGTGACTGAGCATAATTATAAGTACTCTATTTCGGGGGTTTAGGCCATTTTAGCATTTTTGGAGATATGGAGCTCGGATTGAGGTGATTTTTTAAGCATTTTTCAGCATGTGGATTAGGGTAAGTATTCCCTACTCATTTTTTATTTTACATCATGAATCTATCTTCATTTTTGGCATTTGATTGAGAGTTCCAAACAGAAATTGAGGGTTTTAGCCTAAAGTTTCATAATATGGATTTTTGAGTTTTGAACATCGATTTGGAGTCGGATTTGAGTGAAACTAGTATGGTTGGACTAGTAATTGAATGGATTGTCAGATTTTGTGAGTTTTGTCGGGTTCTAAGGTGCAGGCACGGGTTGACTTTTTGACCAACTTTGGGCTTTTGATAAAGATTCGACCTTTATTGATTGGGTTTGTTTCCTTAGGCATTAATTGAAGTATTTGAGTTGTTTTTGGCTAGTTTCGGGCCGTTTGGAATTGGTATGCGCGGGATGGCATTATTGGAGCATCGTTTGGCTTGCTCGGTATTGGATTTGATTTATTCGAGGTAAGTAACACTTCTAACTTGGTGTTGAGGGTATGAAACCCCGAATTGCGTATTATGTGATTAATGTTGAGGTGACGTGCATGTTAGGTGACAGGCGTGTGGGTGTATATCGTGCAATTGGAGTTGGACCGTTATTGGTTATATGGAGTTGGTCTTTGACCATTGTTCCAGTTGTCACTACTTTCAACCTAAGGTTAGGTTTGTTACTTATTGAGTACATGAGGTCCGTTGTACTCATACTACACTTTTGCACCTTGCGTGCAGATGTTGGCTACTGATGCTGCTGTGTTCGATGGGAGCTTGATTTGAAGATGTACCTGCGTTCCAGTGGTAGCTGCCTCTTGTTCATGGTAGCCTTAGATTATTAGAAATCTGTTTATGCACATTTCAAACAGATGATGTATTATTTCATACTAACTTTGTAAATTCTAAGTCTTAGAAGCTCATAATTTGTACTAAACAGTCTTTGGGAAATGTATAAGATTCAGATATTTTCTTTTACTTGCTTGTCTTGTTAAATTTCATTTGAATTGGATAATTGTTAATGGGCTTACCTAGCGAGTTGGGTTAGGTGCAATCACGACTAGTTGGATTTTACGTCGTGGCACTGAATCACAACCAGAGGTAGACGAAACTTATGAAGAAATGCTCGCTGAACTTGCTGAGGATGCCGCTTCGTCCGACAATAGAAGCAGCAATGAACTCGCTACTTTTCCGCCTCCACCAATGGAACTTCCTCCGAACATTTAAGGATTTATGAAGTTGTAAGAGATATAATGTAACTTGTATGAACAAAAATTAGTGTGTAACTTGTATTTTGGCACTTGTTGGTTATTTCTTTTTGCTTCTCAATGGTGGTATTAGCACCTTGTTGTGCTCATTCCACAGGGGGGAGGAAGACTACGAAAAATATTGCCATGGTTTTTATTGCTATAATAAAATTATAAGGAATTGCTTTAAATATTTTTAATAATATTTTTATCTTTAAATTTGAATTAAAAAATTAGGTTACAATTCTATAATAAAATTACAAGGCATATCCTTAGATGTTTTTAACATCTTTTTGTCTCTAAGTTCTATTTAATTAAAAAAATCACTGCTTAGCCGTTGGGCCTATTTGGACCGCAGGCCCGACCCGTTTAGCCCGGGACCATGAGTTAGTGGGTCTGGTCCCCGGCCGGTTCCTACAAAATGTACGTTTAGCCCGGGACCGTTTAGCCCGTTTATTTAGGTATCAAGACCTGCTTAGGACCGCGGCCTGTGAGACCAACCTGTTTGGCCCTATGGTACCCGGCCCGACCCATTTGCCATGCTTACTCTATTGAGAAAAATCCATTTGTAGCCATTCGCTGCAAACTTATATCATCTGGTAGCCACAAAATTTTAGATACATTTTGTAGCCTAAAAGATATTAGAATGGTCAGCCCAAATTCCACCAACCCACCGCATCTACCTTTCTTTTTCCACCATCTATCAGACATCCACACAAAAAAGCTCCACCATTGCCCTGTCACTATTGCATCGCCGCCGCTACCACCTCCATGCACCGTTGCCACCGCACTGCCCTACCCACATATCAAAAATGATAGATCATCAAAAAGCAGACTCACTCACCCCTGAACCAGCCTCACCCACCCCAATTTCACCACCAAACATAAAGAATTAAGGACTAAAAGAGAGGGGGGAAAAGAGTGAGAAGAAGAAAAAATAGAAGGCATTATAATAGACAAATTGAACTTAAAGAAATAAGATCTAAAAGAGAAAGGGAAAGAAAGATTGAGAGTGTTTACGAGAGAAATATTATACACTTTATATACAGAAGATATATTAATTATTTACTTTATATACAATTATAAATTCTATGTGCACTGCATATATACATAATACACTATTATATGCTTTATATACAAAATATATAAAAAATTATATGAACATTGAATTTGTATAAGAAGTGTATACGTATTATATATGTGTAGATACACTTTCATACAAATGTGCATACATAATATATACACATTATATACAATACTCTCAACACTCAATATAGCCACTATAATCTTTCACGCACAGTTTTGTAAAATACATGTATAATATCAAAAGTTGGTTCTTAAAGAATTTTGAAGTACTTTAAATTTGGTTTCGAGCTGGTTTTGATGTTATCGAGGTCCAAATGGAATTTCAAGATCGGAAATAGTCCCGTAATGTCATTTAAGACTTGCATGCAAAATTTGGTGTCAATCTGAGTAGATTAAGTACGTTTCGGCGTATTGGGAGTAAATTAAAGAACTTGAAGTTTATAAGTTTGATTCAATTAGTTTTAAGGTGAAATTCTTAGTTTTAATGATGTTTCGGGCGCTCTGAGAGTTCGAGCGAGTCCGTTTTATGATTCCATACTTGTTGTGTTCGGGCAGGGCCCCGGGGGCCTCGAGTGTCGATCAGACGAGGCTCAGACCAAGTTGGGAGCTTGGAGCAACAGCTGAAGCTCCCAGATCTGTCATAATCGCACCTGCGCTTGGAGAGTCGAAGGTGCGGGCTCGCAGGTGTGAGCCACGAGCTGCAGTAGCGAGAAATGGAGGGCAGCCCAGAAACCACAGATGCGGAAGATTGGGCGCACCTGCGTGACTGCAGGTGCGAGATCCATGACCGCATGTGCGGACTGGCTCGCAAAAGTGGTCGTTTGTGTCCGGAGATGCGGAGCCTGGCCAGGTAAGGAAGAAGCTCACCTGTGAGGCTTTTGCCGCAGGTGTAGGGCCGCAGATGCGCCCAAGGCACCGCAGGTGCGAAAGTCGTTGGGCAGTGAGGGTTCATTTTATACGGGACTTAGGCCATTTTTATCACATTTTCTCTCACTCTTGGGCGATTTGAGAGCTTTTAACGAGGGGTTTTTTGCCTAGCTTAGTGATGTAAGTTATTTCTATTTAATGTGAGTTTAATACATACATTATGGGTAGATGTTAACATGAATATTTGTAGAAATCATGGGTTTAGATGAAAAACTTAGGTTTTGATAAAAATGGGATTTTACCACGAAAATGATAATGGAACTTAGTGAAAATCATATATTTATGTTCCTAAGGTTATGGGTAACAACTTTTCGAAAATTTTCGGAATCCGGCCACGTGGGCTCGGGGGTGAATTTTAAGAATCTTGCATTTAGGGTTGGGTAATTGCTTTATTAGTGGGGATATGAACTTTTGAGCGTAAATTGATTAATTTATATAATATTTGACTAGTTTCGAGTCGTTTGGCACCAAGTTTGGAAGTTTTGAGCACGTTGTTGAATTGGGAAATGGGCTTTGAGACGAGGTAAGTCTCCTTTCTAACCTTGTAAGAAGGAAATTTCCCCATAGGCGAATTAACTAATCTATATGACTATTTGTGGGGGGATATGTACGTACAAAATGACGAGAGTTCGTGCGTAGCTACTATTTATGCTAAAGTCCGGATAGTCTAAGACCCCCATCATTTTATACTTGAAATAATTGCGCCTTTACTTGCCAATTGGATTGGTTAAATCATAATTCTAAAAATTGTAAAAGAATCTCAAAGGGATAAGTTTCACTTATTTGAGGTTATGAATATAATACTTGACTGTTATTAAAAAACTTGTGTTTATTTAAGTGTTTTCTATTTGTGGAACGGGCCGAGCGCCTCGACAGATTTATAGATGCATCTATGGTTTGCGTCGTTCGACCCTCGGCAGTGTACAATTTAAATATTTTTATGTTTGTCCGGGCCGTACGACCTCGACATTATTTGCGCATGAAAATTCTTGGGATTTTATTCTCATAACTGATATTGCTCCAATATTTAGTGGAAGATAAAGTTGGGATTAATAATTTTGAAAAAGGATATTTATCATCTCTTGCTGTTGAGTTTTTTTATATTTATTTTAATCTATGCTTAGTTATAATTTGGATTTATTATCATTATCCTTAGTAAGTGTCAAGTCGACCCCTCGTCTAATGGGATAGCTTTTAAGAAGCAATTCAAATCTTATTCTTAGATTCCAAAGATATTCCAAATCACCAACGACGAACAAATCAAAGAGATTGAGAAAAATCTCATTGAGAATTCATGTGCTGAATCCTACAAGGATTTCATAAAGAAAGGAAAAATCCTGTTATGAAAAAACGAAGAGTTTTTTATCAAGCTCCCTTTCAAGAAGAATGAAAACATCAATCCAACGAAAGCAAGTCATTCAAGCATGAATCCGGATCATCTTCATCTTGCAAAGCAAGAATGCGAAGAACTTTTGAAATTTGATCTAATAGAGTCATCGGATTCACAATGGGCATGCGAAGCATTTTATGTCAACAAAAGAGCTGAGCAGACAAGAGGAAAACTCAGGTTAGTCATTAATTACCAACCACTTAACCATTTTATCCAAGATGATAAATTCCCTATCCAAATAAACTCACTCTTTTCTCCCACTTAGCCAAGGCCAAATATTTTTCCAAGTTTGATTTAAAATCTAGATTTTGGCAATTGGGAATCCACCCTGAAGAAAGACCCAAGACGGGATTTTGCATCCCTNGATTTTCTTGGAATGCATTTTGTCCAAGGTGCATATAGTCCAGGACCACATATTGTCAAGAACTACTTAAGTTTCCAGATACCAGCTTCACAACAAAGCAGATCCAACAGTTCTTGGGTATAGTAAATTATGTGAGAGATTTCATCCCAAATATCTCTACATACATTTCTCCGCTCACAGAAGTGCTCAAGAGAAATGCTTCATCATGGGGAAAGAAACAAGATGAAGCAATCAGGGAAATAAAGGAGATTTCTAAAAATGTCAAGTCCCTCTACATCCCTTCTGACGGTAAGAAGATACTGCAAATTGATGCCAGCAACGAATATTGGAGTGTCGTTCTATTTGACAAAAAAGATGGCCAGAGAAAGATATGCAGATATGCTAGCAGAAAGTTAAAAGATGCTGAGCAACATTACCGCTCCACCTTCAAGGAAATTCTTGCAGTAAAGAATAGAATCAAGAAGTTCAATTTTTTCCTAATTTACACAGAATTTCTTATAGAAATGGATATGAAGGACTTCCCAAAGATGAT